>JAMXDD010000001.1:17939939-18190899 GCA_024733475.1 Syzygium grande | reverse complement strand
ATAAGCACACGGTGAATTGACTATGAGGCGACGGAAATAATATATTAAGTGATGAGTTTAAAACCTTATGATTGCAATGATTTTCTTGAAACTCGACGCTGCATGAGTGAGTGGGACAATATGCCAACGATTTTATGTCAAGAATTGACGTAAAAGCCCAAAACATGCGCGAACGCATGCTAATATATTTGTAAAGTTTAATAATGGACTCACCTGACAATCCAGCCCTTAGACCAACGGCCATCTATTTATGAGGTTTTGAAGACTTAGCCATCCGAGGTATCAAACTAATGTGACTTGTTCACATCACAGCCCTTTTCTTGAACATTTGAAGTTGCGCAGTTCTTGTGTTTTCATCCGCCGCCCCTCCTCCCTACTTCCCTGGAATGTCAACAAATTTGCCGGTGTCCCTCCCCACGCTTAACAGCGGCGCCCTAAACTACTGCACACTCATGGCCGCACCACCACTAGACCTCCACGACGCCTATTGTCAATGCCGTGTCGACTGTGATGGAGACGCTAGCCAACATATCCTCAAACATGACCATAGCTATGCAACCTTTTGATTTAGTCCTATTGAGAAGTGAGTGTCAGGAGAACCGACTAACTTGTTCGATGTATTACGAACAAGATCTCCAAGATTATATGTTGAATCACCAACAAACGATAAACGAATCTACTTTAAATTGGTCCGAATACAATTACAGGGAAAGTATTCTTGTTCCACAGCGTTAATGCCAATTGTTTTCTCAAAATAGATACAGAATCCTTATACGTCGAGAGAGAGAGAGTTCTGAATCTTCTCTTGTAAATTGTTTATAATCAAGGGAAGTTATCTTAACTTCCCTTAAGAAACCCTTCTCGTACCTCTTCAAAAGGTGTCTCTCAGACACACTTCTTATTACAGCAAATGGTGTCCCTTGGACACACACATTATGGGCGGATCGACAAAATATAACGTCTCCCATTCATACATGATGAGCTTGATGATGCTCTATTAAGAATATAAGACATTCAACATTAATCTATCTTAGAAACAATTCATACTGGCAAGAAAGCCGTGCGACTAATGAGTACACTTGCACTTGAGAGCTCTAATTATATACCTGTTAGGGGACAACATAATGGCTACAACCCAAAAAAAAAATAAACAATTGATGTCTCACAGTGCCCCAGACATATTTTGTTATATCAATCCAAGTATACCTATCTCTTAAAGGCTATATTTGACCTTTCTCAAGAACACTATGTATTTACAATTATTTCCAAAGCCATTGAAGGTGAAATAATTGGTCGACCGATAAATACATGTGATAGATGTAAAAACAACAATAGTCTTCATTCGACCTCATGTTTCTCTCCATTTCTGAACAACTACTTTCCTAGACACGTTCCGTAAAGCCATATCTATTTATGATCGCTGGTAACATACTAAAGTAGCAGCATTGATCTTCTACTTAGAGAATATAGTCAGAAGTAACATAGAGTACAAAAGTAAGGTAAATTATAAATTACCTTAAGGACTCACACGACGAATAAATAGGGATAATTGTACTCATCTCCCTTATTGGTCAAATAAAGTACACATAGTATGAATTAAATGCTATAGTGAATTTCTCTTTCTATAAGAGCGTATGTCATTTGTTCATCATATCCTCTATACGAATCTTAGCCAAAATATAATCACATACTTCTCACGTTCTCATGTTTAGCCCGAGTACTATATTAGCTCGCTTTCCACAACGCCCAATTTAGTACTTTCATCCGGCTACCTTCAGGCATACATGATCGTGGGACTATTGTTAACACCTAATTTTTAGCTCTTTTTTTTCATATTTTCAAAAATCTCAAAATTAAGACTAGGAATCTTGGCCAAGCCTAGAAACCTATTTCTAAACCAAAAAAATAATTTTTTTAGCATTTTTCTTTAATTTCTTTTAGTCAAAATAGGTGAGAAAATCAAGAAAAATAGAAAATGGAATCAAAAAATTCCATAAAAATATTCATTAGTCTTATTTTAAATCCAATTTCTTGAATACATCATCAATTTTGAAAAATCTCAATCAGGTATATTTTTTTCCCAAAATTGAGCAAAATTAAACCCAAATTGAACCAAAAATGCAATTAAATTTTTTCTAGTCATTTTTAAGTCATAGTGTCTTCATAACAAATGATTCTAGGACCTTGAATTGCATAATAGTTGGTCCAATTGCACAATTTGACATAAAAATAAAAAAATCCCCAAAATTTAATTGAAAAAATAAGAATTTTGAACCCAAATTGGGAATCGTGCCCAATATGAAGTTATTGAATCATGAGATTATCATTTCTAAGGTTAATCAGATGTGGGTAATTCAATTTTGGCATTAATCTCACCTAATCAAGTCATTAGGACATCAAATTGAACGAAACCCTATTACCCGGATACAAAAATGTGAAAATCTTGGACACAATTATAACAAAAATTGGGGAAAATCACATATTTGGGTTCGGAATATGAGGAGGAATTTAATTTTGAGATTTAATTCTGAAATTTTGGTCAAAATTGAGGTTAATTTGAACTTTTGGTTAAAATCGTGCTTGCCGGGTTGACCGGGTCAACTCGACCCTACCCAAAGACCCGTTTTCTTCACCTGGTTTGCCCAGGATGCACAATAAACCCAGGAAAATCAACTTGTGCCTGCGACTTGACTGACCTTCTTCGATCAAATTAGCACATTTTAATCGAGTTGGCCAGCTGGATATTCTCTAGTTGGCACCAGGTAACCGATCGAACTCATCGGAAATTGGTTCCAACAAACTTTGGGTGGGATTTTTGATCAATGAAAAACTAAAAAAACTTGAAGATGGCGAGAGGAACCTGCTCGAAAAAATGCCAGAGAGAGAAGGGACAGAGAAATAGAGGACATCAAAGAGAAAAATCTAGAGAAAGAGAGTTGAGAGTCCCCTCACGAGTATTCAGTGCAGATGTGGATAGCGAAGTACCAGCAAATTGTGATTTGGCTGTGATTCTCCCCTCACTGTTCCAGTCAGCTTAGCTGGTCTTGAAGGCCTAAAACTGAGCATTGTCCAGTCAATCCAGAGCTCTTTCGGTGAGGCCAAGACCACCAGGTGGAAGTACAAGTGTCAGGGAACAGCCCTATAGGCACGGATCACTTCGACAATTCCTTTTGATCATCGGACGAAGAAGGTAAAATTGGTTCATAGTCATTTTTTTCAAAATTTTCCAGAGTTCGGTTTCAACTTCGATATGCATGTTTGTGTGATTTCGTCGATAAATCTTGGCATTTTGATATTCATTACTAGTTTCTAATCATTTTTAGTGTTGTTTAATTGCATTTTTGGGCATTAAAATGCATGAACCGAGTCGCCCCCCCATGAACCATCTCGCCGGAGCTCAGATGATGTCGCCGGAACATCACCATGGCCATAGGCCTATCAAGTTAGCCTCTTTCAATCTTGTTTGATACCTTGTTAGTGATTAGAATCGAGTTAGACTGCTAAGGCGTGCAATGTTGTGATTTGAAGGTTAGGTTAATTAGTTTGGCACAGTTGCGAATTAGGTTTTTTTGACCGGTTTTTCGTCGGCCGGCGGACTTCCGCCAATGTTCAGAGTAGACTAAATTCAAAGTAGAACATATGAACATCATAATGGTGCAATCGGAACGACGAGATAGTCGTCGGAAGGTCGCCGGATTCCAATCCAAAGTCATGGCCTTGATAATGTTCAAGTCAAAATTGTGCACACCAAGTGTTCGACCAAATGCCACAATGAAAAAATGATTAAACGATGCCGTTTTTAGGCTTTGGGCTCGCCAAAGGAGGTGACCGACGCCCGATGAGACTCGGTTTAGCCAAACCGAATCAAGTCGAACTGGTCGGTCCCCGTTCATTTTCCGAAGGTAAATTTTAAAATTTTTAAAAAATAAAAAACCAATAAAAATTTAAAAAAATAAAAAATCAGAAAAAAATTGGAAAATTAAGAAAAATTCAGAAAAATTAGAAAATTCATAAAAATTCAAAAATTTTCAGAAAGTTCATAAAAACTCAAAAAATTTCAGAAAATTCATAAAAATTTAGAAAATTCAGAAAATAAAAATAAAAAATGTAAAAAATTTGGAAAATCAATAAAAATTTAAAAATTGGAAAATTCATAAAAATTTTTAGAAAGTTATAAAAAATTAATTCTCGATTAATAAAATTTCCAAAAACAAATAAAAAAATCTAAAAATTTCAAAAATTCACAAAATGGTCCAAAAACACTGTTGCCAACCATAAAAGTGAGATTTGAATTTTTGGAAGTGCCCAAATGGCATTTTTAGAAAGTCCCAAATTCAAGGGTTATTTATTTTATTTATTTTTGATAACCCAAAGAACCCCAAGACGGCCGACAGTAGAGGAGTAAAACCCTTAAAAACCCTAAAATCCTAAAAATATAAATCATGAAATAAATAAGCTTTTAGAGCTTCATTAGGGTTTAAATGTTTTGATTGATGTTCGTTTTAGAGATCACTTAGGATTCATTGACTTGATTGACTTCGATTGTGCGTTTAATACTTGTTTGGTTCTTCCTGCGATTAGAACGGATAGAATTAGTGGGTAAGACTTGAAATCCGCATGATAATTAGACATCGTGATCGTTCTTAGGTACCAAAAGGGCGTTAGGGATCTCGACTTGGGATCAATAACGTAATTAAGTCCCCGGACTCAAAATCTCTGATTCATAGAATCGTGGTATTTCTCCTATACCTCAATTAGATTTCTAGTCTACCTATCAATAATGACTAGTGACGACTCCAAAATCACAAATCTAGACTAAATAAGAAAATCAGCTTCCGTTGTCATGTGAGGTATGGTTTGGGAGTGACCCCTTACATGGAAATACCTCCTTAGCACGCAAATCCCGAAAGCCCAAAAAAAAAAAAAAGAAAAGCGTGGCTCGGCAGGCTTGGTGTGACATTCCGAATTTCGACCCATTTTTGGGATTTATAAAACTTGTATTTCATCAGTTCGCTTATAATAAAATCTCGCCCGAAATTGATCACTCTTGAGTTATTATTTTTAAATTAGAGATTTCGTTAGAATCGCATTCGATCAAATTTGGCCATTATTTAGAGCCTAAACTTTGATGTCGAATTTCTTGAAGTTCCGGGATGAATTTAATTGGACGGTGTTGATATTATTGTGGCCAGCCTCGATATTGCCCGGGATATGTGAAAAATGAATTTTTGAACGGGTGCAATTTGGACTAGCAGACCTCCTCCCTGTTTTTTTTTTTTTTTTAGTTATTTTCTTTTGGCCATTTTTCCTAAATTATTAATTGGGATTTTCGGTGATCGTTAGATCCTGTTGGGATTCGAATCATGTTCGTTGGATCGCACTTGAGGACAAAAATTGACTTTTGTCCACTCTCTCCCTCTCTCTCCTCTCTGCTCTGCCGCGCCCACCTGCGCTACAGTCTTCCCCAATGCTGCCCCCCCCCTCTCTCTCTCTCTCTCTCTCTCTCTCTCTCTCTCTCCCCTCCCCCATGCAACGTCCTCTCGTGCACGTTTTCCCCCGACCATGACAAACTGCCTCCCCTTATCTCCTCATTTTCTTTCTTTTTCTTTTTCTTTCTTCCTCTTCTCTCTTTCTTCTTCCTTTCTTCTTGCTTAGCTCAACTACTGCAGCCGTGCTTGCTGCTCGCCGCCCGGCTTATCGCTGCCGACCGCCCCTCGCCATCCGCCTCGCGCCGTAAATCGCCCGATCGGCGGCGCCGCGCGCCGCTGTTGCCTCTGATCGCCTATTGTCGACCTGCCACGCATGACCGCGTGAGCAGTGGCTCACCCATTCGTTAAATCAGCGGCCCGGGGCCGACTTATTTGACCTTGCCCGCCGCTTGTGGCGCCATATGTTGCCTCCCGGCCATCGGCGTGACCTCCCCGACCCATTCTCCTCTCCCTCTCCCTATTCCCGCCTAATTCCACGACCTCTCATTATTCTAGCCAAGCTCATTGTGACCCGCGTCGTTATTCTAGCATTGCTTTGTTGCCGTCCTTCGCCACTAATAACGCCCGTCTTGGTCACCCATCTCCCTTTATCCGCGCCAGCTATCGTCCACCTTACCCAGCGATGATATTGCTACCCCTAATACAGTCCAAAAGCTAGCTTCGCGCCGTGTAGCCATCAGCTGCCCGGCCGGATTGTAGCCAGCCCAAGCTCATCGACCAACCAACCAGCTTTACCCGACCAGCTAACTCCAGTATAGGCCTTTGCCAGTAGGTAATTTTGAATATGGCTAATTCGGCCGTGGCGAGCGACCTAGTTCATTGCCTAATTAAATTACCTAGCCATTGCCCTTGCCATGGCCGAGTGTCCTAGGCGTGGTTGAGTCACTTTCGGCCGTGTGTGCTAAGTGACCACCAAGCCCCCATTGCCATTGCACCCTCTCTGTCTGCCGAGCTCATTCATCGCTCATCCGGGCCTTTTTGAGCCCGTGTGAATTTTTCCCTGGCCAAATTTAGGTAAGTGACTTCTTAAACCCTACTTAGTATAATGGGTATTTTTACACTTGTTTAGGGTGCGATTAGTATTGATTTAGTGGTTAAACTTGGGTTAGGGCCAATTTATGAACGTGGTTAATTGGTAGATTAAATTGCAATGATTATGTGGTATGTTTAGTGGCTAATTTATGTGGGTGTGATGATCGGATTATCGTGGCGTTTATGAGTGAAATTGACGTGTGATTGGACCAACTTGAGTGTTGAATTGGTAGGCTAGTGTAATGAGTTTGTGATTGGAATTGAATTTGTACGACGTGTGAGAATGGCAAATTGTGATATGGTGTATGTACATGCAAAATATCCATTGAGGGATGGAGCCCGGATTGATCGAAAGGCTAACCTGAAGCATGTTGATGCGGGTCGTGTGAAAGTGTGAAATGTCTAGTGAGGGACGGAGCCCGATTGATCGAAGGGTTGACCTGAGGCATGTTAACGCAGGTTGTGTGAAAGTTTGAAATGTCTAGTGAGGGACGGAGTCTAAATTGATCGGAGGGCTGACCTGAGACATGTTTACGCGGGTCATGGGAAAGTGTGATAGGTCTAGTGAGAGATGGGGCCCGGCTTGATCGGAGGGCTGACCTGTGGGGTGTAGACCCAGGTCGGAAAGTTGCTCGGTGTTGACACTAAATTTTTAGCTCATTTTTTTTTTCATATTTTCAAAAAATTTCAAAATTAGGACTAGAAATCTTGGCCAAGCCTAAAAACCTACGTCTAAACCAAAAAATAATTTTTTATCTTTTCTTTGCATTTTTCCTTAATTTCTTTTAGTCAAAATAAGTGAGAAAATCAAGAAAAATAGCAAATGGAATCAGAAAATTCCATAAAAATAGTCATTAGTCTTATTTTAAATCCAATTTCATGAATACATCATCAATTTTGAAAAATCTTAGTTGGATATATGTTTTTCGCAAAATTGAACCCGAATTGAACAAAAAATGATTCTGGGTCCAAAAATGAAATTAAACCCGAATTGAATAAAAAATGAAATTAAATTTTTTCTAGTCATTTTTAAGTCATAGTGTCTTTACAACAGTTGATTCTGGGACCTCGAATAGCATACCGGTCGATCCAATTGCACAATTTGACATAAAAAAAAATCCCCAAAATTTGATTGAAAATTAAGAATTTTGAACCCGAATTGGGAATCATGCCTAATATGAAATTTTCGAAATATGAGATCATCATTTCTAGGGTTAATTAGATATGTGTAATTTAATTTTGGCATTAATTTTGCCTAATCAGGTCATTAGGATATCAAATTGAACAAAACCCTATCAACACAAATATAAAAATGAGAAAATCTTGGACACAATTATAATGAAATTGGGCCAAATTGTATATTTGGGTTCGGAATATGATAGTGAATTCAATTTTGGGGTTAAATTTGGAAAATTGGTTCAAAATCGGGTCAAATTTGAGAATTTAGATCAAACCGGGTAAGTCGGGTCGACTGGGTCAACCTGACTTGACTCGGGTTACTCACCTTCTTTGCCCGACTCAGCCAAAGCGCACTAAACCCAAAAAAAACAACTCATGTCCGCGACTTCACTGATCATTCCTGATTAATTGGCCACGTTTTAATCGATTTTGCCAGCTCGAAAATATCCAGCTGGCACCAGTTAATCATCCCAACCGATTGGAAGTCGATGGAGCAAACTTTGGGCAGGAAAGAATCGAGCTACAAAAAATGGAAAAAACGGGAACATAAGGAAGAGACTTGTTTGAGGAAATTCCAAAGAGAGAGAGAAGAGAGAGAACGAGCGCGAATTAGAGAGAAATCTAGAGAGAGAGAGAAGTAAAGATCCCTAGGTTGAGCGATCATCACCAATCGACCGATCGGTGCCGGCAAATCGACCATTTCGGGAGGATTTTCTTCTCAGGCAACCATAGAGAACTTGACTACGAAGGTCTGAAAGCGAAGCTCGGCCGGGGCATCCGGAGCCTTTCCGGCGATCCCAAGACCACCAATTTGAAGCATGGGTGTCAAGGAAACTTTCCACAGCAGCAGATCAGCTCAGAAACCTTGTTTGACTCTCCAACGAAGTAGATAAATATCGCTTATGATCATGTTTTTTCCAGAAATTCCATAATAGTGTTTTGGTTTGTTTGTGCATGTTTTCCTATGGTTTTACTATATTAGGTGCCTAAAATGTATTCTAATCATGTTTTACTTAATTTGATTGCATTTTTTTATTGGAAAACATGCATAAAAACGTCTCGGTTGCTCATTGAATCGCCTTGCCAACGATCGGAAGTCCTTGCCGGAGTGTCGCCATGGCCTTAGGTCACTCAAGTCAGTATTCTTTGATCACGTGTTTGATGTTTTGATAATTGTTAGTATCGAGTTAGACGACTAGGGCGGTTAGTGTTAGGATTAGTGTTCTGGAAAATTTTGTTTAGTGTAGTTTACAAATGAGGTTATTCGGACCAAGTTTTAGCTGGGTTGGTGAACGTCCCCGCAAAGACTGGATTAGGCGGATCTGTTTTAGAACATATGAGCTTGGTAATGGATTAAAAGAAATGGCTAAAAGGTCACCAGAAGGTCGTTGATGGTGAGCTCAAACGGGCGGCCTTGAGAACTTTCAAACCTGGTTTGTGCCACCATGTGTTCGGCGAAATGCTGAAAAGAAAATTGCTTGAATGGCCCTGCTTCGCTGTCCCCTTCGCCAGACGATGACTAAAGACCGGCGCTGATGATGTCCGATTCGGCCAAGCCAAACCGAGTCGGTCCAATTTGTCTCCCGACGAGAAAATTTAAAAAAATAATAAAGAATAAAAAAATAAAAAAATAGAAAATGAAAAAATAGAAAATTCATCAAAAATTAAAAAATTAGACAATTCATAAAAAAATAATTAAAAATTAGAAAATTCATGAAAATTTTTAAAAAAAAATTCAGAAAATTCAGAAAATACAAAAAAATGTAAAAAATTTGGCAAATCAATAAAAAATTGAAAAACTGGAAAATTCATAAAAATTTTAAAAAACCATAAAAATCATTTCTCGATTTAAAAATATTTCCAAAAAAAAAAGAAATTTCAAAAATTCAAAAATTTTGAAAATTCGTAGAATGGTCCAAAACATCGTGGCCAATCATAAAATGTGAAATTTGAATTTTTAGAAGTGCCTAAATGGCATTTAAAAAAAATCAAAAATTTTGAAAATTTACAGAATAGTCCAAAAACATCGTGGCCAATCATAAAAATCGAAATTTGAAATTTTGGAAATGCCCAAGTGGTGTTTTTAGAAAATTCCAAAATTTAGGGATTATAACCCCTAAAAAACCATAAAACCCTAAAAAATATGTAAATCATGAAATGAACAAGCCATTAGAGCTTCATTTAGGTTTGGGGTGTTTTGATTGATTTTTATTTTAGAGACCATTTAAGATTGATTGACTTAATTGACTTTGGTTGTGCATTTAATTCTTGTTTAGTCTTTCCTACGATTAGAACGGATAGAATTAGTGGGTATACCTCGGAAATTCGCATTACACGTTAGACTTCATATCGTTCTTAGGTACCAAAAGGGCGTTAGGGATCTCAATTTAGGATCAATAACGTAATCAAGTCCCCGTACTCAGAATCTCTAGTTTGTAGGATCGCGGTATTTCTCCTATACCTCGATTAAGTTTCTAGTCTATCTACCATTAATGGCTAGTGGCAACTCCAAAATCACAAACCTGGTCTAGATAAGAAATCACCTTCCACTGTCACGTAAGGTATGGTTTGAGAGAGACCCTTACACGGAAATATCTCCTTAGCGTGCAAATCCCGAAAGCCCCAAAAAAGCGCATCACGACATGCTTGGCGACTCCACTGGGGACTCCCATCTTTTCTAAGTGGACTTACGTCTAGATAGAATGATTTGCTTATGTTTTATGCTTGCAAAGATCTCAGGTATGTCCCGCTAATGATAGTGTTAAATGGTTTTGCAGGTGGGTCATATAAGGGGTGTTGTTTTTGCTAACCCTTATTTTGCAAGATGGTGTTGAGATTGAATGTGTTTTGAATGAATTTTAGAAGTGTTATTTGATCATTAATTGCTATGCATGTTCTTAAATCGCTTTAGCACTTCACCATTAGCACACACCACCCGTGGCCCAACCCCAGCTACATTTAGGATTACCTTTAGGAGGTATGTGTTAAGGCGAAACTATGGGCCAATTGCTCATAGGATTGTTTAAATGCAATATCGATCATCGACGTGGAATAATATTCCATAACTTTAGGCTGCTTGACTATTGAAATGGAATCCCTTGTCCATTAAGATGATGACCTTGAGCCTTTAGTATATCCTACCCTTTTAGGTGCCAGAACTTCACTGGTTGCATTCGATTGTCCTTGTGGTTGGTATACCTATAACTAAACCAAAATATCATGGTAAGCAAGTATCGTTCCATTCCATTCTTTTACAATTATGCATATTAGTTAATACATTCTTAAAAAAAATGCCTAAATGACATTCGATACTTAGTCTAAATGCCCTTTCATTTTAGAATGCAAGATTAGGGCATCATACTCCATTTGACCATTTTTTCATTTTTAGATGAAATGTATATGTCCATGGCGGATTTTTCATGTAATCCAAATGCTTATTTCAATGCGTTTGAAGTTGCAAACCGTAGCTTAGGACTTTATGGTCTAAATGGAGTATGACAAAATTGGCATTTACATCACACATTGAATTTATCCATAATCTCAACTATATGCTCTTTTAAGATATAAACGGACTCAAAATGACATTTGCATTTCTTTCGAGGCATGCAAATGTGCTTTACCTCCATTTTATCTCAAAAGGAAATATGATTGAAATGGGGGCATTAAAATTGATTCGCAATCCATGGTGATTAATGACAAATCTTTTTGCATGATTAGGCTTAAAGGGAAAACTAGACATGAAAGTAATTCCCATTCCTCGGAAGGAACTTATTGCTTGGTGGAAAGGCATGTCCAAAGATAACCAAACTTATGTCCAAGAAGGGCTTGGATACCTTCTCGAACTTATGCATGTGGAATATCAAGTCAGTTTAGTCCAAACTTTGGCATATTTTTGGGAGGCTTCCACCGCCACATTTTATCTTGGAGAACATGAATTGGTACTAACATTAGAAGAATATTAAGCCGCCATTGGAATTAATTCTAAACCTAAGATTGTAGAGCCACCAATTGGACTTAATCCTGTGAGTCTTTTAGCCGAATTCCTTAACCACAAAACTTCCAAAATAAAAAAGTTAATCAAATCAAATACAGGTAGATTTCCATTATCCTTCCTAGTTGACAACCTTTCAAAACTTCCTAAGAAAATGGGAAACACTTCAGCCCAGGTATGCATTCTAGCTTTCTTCGGCTTTATTCTATTACCCGTTATCTAAAACAGGATTAGACCCTTTAGTGGCTGTGATCGCAAGGCAAGTATGTCTTAAATGAGACTTTTTTAATATGCTTCTTGCCCAAACCATCATCTCCCTAAACACATACCAAAATCATGGGAAGGGAATCTTTCAAGCTTCTACTGGTCTTTTGTCATTATGGTTTATCTCACATATTCGACCTTGGTGTTGTTTCATGAACATTCACGAAATTTGTTAGACGATAAATCCAATTGAGCGATCATTCGTATCCAAAGCAAGTTACCCAAACAATCTTTCTTAAATTGGGCCAATTTCATTAGAGCCTTAACTCCTGATCAAATCCAATGGCGGATCAATTGGCCAAAGATTAATAAGGTGAAGATCACAAGTCAAGAGGGAAATGCAGTACCATTGCTTGGTTTGAGTGGAGGAACAATTTATTTCCCTCCAATGGTTATTAGATAATTTGGGATACTTCAGCAAGTACCACTGGTATGGAATCCCGAAGAGTTCGCCTTTGACATCCCAAAGAGGAGAAGAATGTCCTTCAAGCCAAAATTCATAAGATCATCCTATGTTTGGATAACCCACTCGAACAAATAATCGAGTGGCCAAAAAGCTTGGAAGAAGACATGAAAATTTACATGGCCTCTAAAGAATACATCAAATGGATAGAAAATAAGCATCTAATTGATGTCGAGCCTTATGTCCCGTTGAGTATGGTGCCGGATCCTATAGATGAATATGTCCCGAAATACATTATGCCAAGCATGCTTGGAGTGGAACCCTCTGTCCCCGAAGAGGTTGTGATCGATGTGGAAGAATAGAAATATCAAGCTAAGTAATGGGAAAAATACCAAAAGGCGGAAGCTATCTTAGCTAGCAAAAAGCCTAAGATTGGATGATTTAGATTCCTATTTGAGTTTAAAATCATGATGTCAAACAATCTCAAATTTTATATGCAATAACGGATTGATCATTTTCTAAACATGCATAGATAATTTCAAAACACGATTTCAAAACATAAATAAATCACCATGGATTGCAATTCTTTGAATTGTATGATTCCTTGAGAAAGACATTGATAAAGAATTTTATACAAGGCTAAGACTTATATAGAATTTCTTATCTTTGAAAATCTCATGAAATCATACAATTAAAAGGATATAGGGTTTCATGATCATTTTACTATGCTGATATCAGGTTTTTTTTTTTGGCGAATCAAGTTGTTTAGCAACGGAAGGTAAAAGACCTCGGACTCGCCTACAAGTTAGAATGGCGGAAGAAGAAACCCGTGCTCGACTAGTTGAAGTTGAGAATCAAATGACCCAAATGATTGCAATGATGGCAAAAATGAAGGCTTTTATTCTCGCATCCCTTGGACAATATCCTACTACTCCAAATGTAGGAACTTCAAATGCCACCGAAACACCGATTGAAGACCCAATCAAAAACAAAGAATCGGTTCAAGAAAATCCTCCAAAAACTACACCTGAGGTAGCGAATTTGGAAGAGGATGATCAAACCAAGAAGATATCCAAAACAAAGGATGAAGAAGAGGTCAAGAGATTAGCCAAAATTGAAGAATGCTTAACAAGTTAAAGCTACGAGCTTCAAAGGTTCGAGAAGTGCTCACCGTACGCAAAGGTGGTTGTTCTAGAAAATTATAAGGAACTGAAATTCGTGAGCAAGTATGATGGCACTGGTTATCCCAAAAGCCATTTGAAGTATTATTTCCGTAAGATGGCAAGATATGCAGACAACACGCCACTTCTCATTAGCACATTTCAAGATAGTTTGAAAGGGGCAACTCTTGCATGGTATATAGCCCTCGACATAGAAGACTTCACTGAATGGGATCATTTGGCCGAGGAATTTCTTCGCCAGTACAAGTTTAATGTTGAAGTACTCCCAACCAGAAAGGATCTCATCAAAACCAAGAAACGGAAGAACGAAGGGTTCAGAGCTTATACTCAGAGATGGAAAGCTATTGCCTCACAAGTAAAACCCGTCATAAGTGAAGACGAACTCATTGAGTTTTTTCTAAAATCATTACCAACTGAGTATTATGACAAGTTTCATGTATCAGGCTGTCAAACATTCACCATGTTGGTCAAAGTAGGTGAGAGAATTAAATGGGGTTTGAAAGAAAAGAAGGATTAAGAAACAACAGCACAAAAGTCTTACCCCGAGAAAAAAGATAAAGAACCCATCCAAAAAGTGGCTATAGTGTTGAGCCCAAGTACTCATCAAGCATCGTTTCTGAGGCAATCAAATGTTGTTTGGAAAAATCCGAGGCAATTCGTGCCAAATGAAAGGCCTGTGAGGCAATATACACCGTTGCCTCGACCTCTGTCAAAGTTATTACCAATGCTTCTGGAAAGGCATTTGGTGGCCAAGGAAGTACCGAGAGACAATCCTGCGAAATTTTCTTGGTACGATGAGTTAAAAACTTACACCTATCACATAGAAGAAAGGGGACATGACGTAGATAATTGTCGTACTCTAAAGTACAAGGTTCAATAGCTCATTAACAAGAAGATATTGAACTTCCAAGGGCCCGAGCCACATGTGCATCATAATCCTCTTCCTGAGCACAATACAGTAAAAATGATCAAGGATGAGGAAATAGTGATTGAGTCTGATAAGGAAGATGAATATGAAGTTAAGATTAAATCTTTTCGATTAGGAGATGCTCGCTTTCGTCAAGAAGCACTCCTAAAAGGTAAGATTGTAGACAACTTGATAGAAGACTCTGGAAAATATAACTTCCAAGCGAAATGTACCCACTGCCATGGGCTTTCAAAAATGAAGTAATTGTGCCTAATGGCTAGGGTGGTATGGACGATGTAACCAATCTTGAGGAGAAAGCTCTACCCAAGAAAGAAATGCTTCAAGAAGAAATAGATTCGGATGAAAATGAGAAAGAAAAAGTCTATCAGGGTGAAAGGCGTTTCACCTAGAAAGCAGCCAGGAAAGATGAAACTATAGACTTACTCGGTCAAGACAGCGGTAAATACAATTACCATGTCAAATATACACCATTACCATGAGCATTCAAAAATGAAGACATCGTACCAGATGGATGGGCTGGCGTGGATAAGGTCCCGATTAGCCAATTGAATCTCAAGGAGAATGAAGATCAAGAGGAGTAAAAAAAGAAAAGACTCGTCGAGGCGATAGGCGATTTGTCCGAAAACCACGAAGACAAGGTGAAGTTGTTGATTATCTGGGTCAAGACAGCAGTAAATACAATTATCGTGTCAAATATACACCTCTTCCATGGGCATTCAAAAACGAAATAATCACACCTGATGGTTGGGGTGGCACGGATGCCGTCGAAGCCAACATAACCATGATATCCATGATTACACCATTTCTAATCAAGCTTGATGAGGTAGATAAATATAAGAAGGAAGAAAGTCCTGTCACATCAATTACCATTCAACTTCCCATTGATCAGCTAAGGATCGAAGAAGAAGAAACGCAGCATGTGATTATCACTCTCCCTCTAAAAGACAAGTTTGACACTAAGCATGTACCTTGGGATTATTCTCCCAAAGAAGTTGACGCCATAACCCGATAGGGGAGATACAATGCCCCAAAAGGATAGTGAACATGAAAAGAAAGGAGTGACTGAAGAAGATGTTAAACGGTTGCTTTCAATCATGAAGACGAGTGAATTTGAGGTAGTTGAACAGTTAAGAAAGATGCCAGCACAGATTTCTTTGTTGGATCTCTTCAAGACTTCAGAAAGTCACAAAATAGTGCTTATGAAGCTTCTCAATGAGGTGCACATCCCGAAAACGATTAATGAAATACAATTGGAAGACTTTGTTGGTGCTATTCTTTTGAAGGATTAAATTGCCTTCTCTGATGAGGATTTCTCAATTGACGGGCATTCCCATAATAAAGCCCTGTATATTGCCATCAAATGCTTGGGCAAGGAGGTATCACGGGTGCTAATTGATAATGGTTCCGCACTTAATTTGTGTCCACTAAGCACACTGTATCGCTTAGGGATTAGTTAAGAGCTCATCAAATCTTCTAAGGTAACCACGCTTTTTTGATGGAATGAAGAAAGACGTTATTAGCGATATTGAGCTCGAGGTAAACATAGGCCCTGTGCCTTTCCTGATTAACTTCCAAGTAGTGGATATTCCAAGTACTTTCAACTTGTTACTAGGAAGACCTTGGATTCATATGGCTGGCGCCATTCCCTCAAGTCTCCATTAGAAGGTTAGATTTGTCATTAATGGCAAGATGATCACCATACACGAGGAGACGGATTTCACCACCTACAAGGAGAGTGCAATACCGTATGTCGAACCTGAAGTGAAAGAAGAACCAAGTTATCATTCCTTCGAAACGATCTCAATGGTGCAAATTTCTACCAGTTGCATAATAAAATCCCCAGAGTTTTTAACACCATCCATTATGTCTGGAAGGATGTTATGGTAGAATCCTGGTAATGGTCTTGGATCAAAGTCTCAAGGAATCAAGGAACCTATCACTCCTCTCGCTACAAGGATGAAGTACGGAATAGGTTATATTCCAAACAATTCTAAAGATCACCATGGAGGCCATGGTCAAGGTCAAAAGAACCATGGAGGCTGTAAAGGCTGAGGTGATCGCCTCATTAATCCATCTATATAGAAAGGCAAAGCTAAAAAGCTTCTCTATCATCATATCCATATCAAGGAAACTTTTCCTGGACCTTTCAAACTACTTCAAGAAGAGGACTTACATGCAAAGGAAGAATCTGCTCTGCCAAGTTTATTTGAAGAGAATATCATTAGCGTTATCATAACTGAGACAAAAGTCACCTATGCACTGGAGTAGGAAGATTCTCTTGACCTTTGCTGCTTGTTTTTTGTTGCATTTTGTTAATTGCAATTTCAAATTTCTTGTGATTTCAGTTCAGTTGCAATTTACATTCCTTTTGATATAGATGTAACCGCATATTTCAATTCAATAAAACTGATCAAATGATTTGTTAAGGACATGTAGAAAAAAACCAAACCTATGATGAACATTATCTTCATTCGTGAGGCTTGAAGCTTTGGGTTTCTATATTACTTCTCATTGCGAAAATGATTTTAAGAGTAAGGAAGTTTGATGATATGAGGACTAGCTCTATCTTTATGTTTTTTCAAAACAAGTTTCAAAATGAATTCCCAAAAAGTTTTTCATAGGACCATGTGCGTCATTTACTTTGTATGCAATTATTAATCATGCTTGTTACATATCAGGCATGAGTATTCACACATCCATAATAGATTCATATGTGACCCAAATCTTTCCAAGGAGATTACTTGCGATAATGAAGATGAGGAATGGGTCAGAAGAGAATGGATCTGTCATGAAGAATCAAAGCCACTCACGTTAGAGAAAATAATCACTGTTAATCTGGGTGATAAAGAGAATCCCAAAGAGGTTAAGATTGGAGAAAGTCTTCCTTCAATAGAAGCAAAAAGAATCACAAATTTGCTCAAAGAATATCAGGATATATTTGCATGGTCTTATGCTGCCATGCCAGGCCTTGATCCAAGTATAGTTGAACATGCTCTACCAATTGATCCAAGTATTACACCAAAGAAGCAAAAACTGAGGCGAGCAAAGCCAGAATTGGCAAATAAAATAGAAGAAGAAGTAATGAAATTACTTAAAGTTGGTTTCATCGAGGTAGTACCATATCTAGAATGGGTTGCCAACATAGCGCATGTAATGAAGAAAGATGGTCAGGTGCGAGTGTGCATTGATTATCGCAACCTAAATAAAGCAAACCTTAAGGATGATTTCCCGCTTCCATATATTGACGTACTAGTGGATAGTACTGCTGGGTTTGAAATATTTTCATTTATGGATAGTTTCTCAGGATATAATCAAATCCTCATGAAGAAAGAGGATAGGCGAAAATGTCCTTCATAACACCATGGGGCGCATTTTGTTATAAGGTGATGCCTTTCAATCCGAAAATGCTAGTGCCACATATCAAAGGGCAATGGTAACTTTGTTCCATGACATGATGCACAAAGAAATCGAGGTATACGTGAATGACATGATTGCAAAATCCAAACAAGGAGAAGATCATGTTGAGGTGCTCCACAAATTGTTCGAAAAACTCAGAAAGTACAAGTTGCGACTAAACCCCAACAAGTGTGTATTTGGGGCAAAATCTGGTAAACTGCTAGGATTTGTGATCAGTAACAGGGGAATCGAAATAGATCCTTCTAAGATCAAGGCAATATATGACTTAAAGACTCCTCCTACGGTAAAAGAAATGAGAAGCTTATTGGGGCGATTAAATTACATTGCTCATTTCATATATCAGCTTTTTGATACTGCTAAACTATTCTTCAAACTGTTGAAAAAAATACCAAAATAAAGTGAGATGTGGAACATCAACAAGCCTCTGACAAGATCAAAGAATATTTGGTATTCCCACCAGTGTTGGTACCACTAATTCCTAGAGTCCCACTGATTTTATATTTGACGATTCACTATAAGTCGTTAGGAGCAGTGCTTATACAAAGAAGACCAAATAATGGTAAAGAACAAGCTATTTATTACTTGAGCAAGAAATTCACAACATCGTAAGCAAATTGCTTAGCAGTTGAGAAGACATGTGTTGCATTGATTTGGGTATTACACAAATTAAGACAGTACACCCTTCATCACCAAATTTTGCTAGTGACCGAGAATGACTCGATCAAGTACCTTCTTGAGAAATCCTCCTTGGTTGGGAAATTAGCAAAGTGGCAAGTCTTGTTATCTGGGTTCGACATTAGAAGTTCATTCCAAAAGTCACCAAAGGATAAGCAATAGCGAGACATGTTGGCAGAAAATTACTTTAGAATATTGCCATTCAAGAACGACTTGATGACCACATATTAACATTAATCGATGATAAATGGACCATGTATTTTGATGGTGTAACCAACTTATCTGGATTAGGAACTGGGGCAGTACTGATTTCTCCAATAGGCCAACATTGTCTGGTATGTGCGAAATTGGTATTTCCATGCACCAATAATGTCGCTAAATATGAAGCGTGCATTCTCGATTTACAATTAACCCTTTCAATGAAGATAAAAAGGTTGCAAGTATATGGAGATTCTATGCTCATCATATTGCAAACAACTGGTGAATGGCAAACTCGAGATGCCAAGCTGATTCCTTATCACAGATATTCGGAAGAGATGATAGAAAGTTTTAAAGAGGTAACATTCAATTATCTCTCAAGAGCTCATAATCATTTTGCAGATGCTCTTGTAACTTTGTCATCCTTACTACAGACTGAAGATGACATGGATATAAAACTATTGAGAATCAATATTCTTGAACAACCAGCTCATTGCATGAAGGTCCAAGCAAAATTCAACAATGAATCATGGTATCATGACATCAAAAGACATCTTCAATCAGGAGAATTTCCTGAATATAGCCAACCAGGTGACAGGAAATTTATAAGGAAGATGGCCAACATATTATTCCTCGATGTGGTCAAATCCTCTATAAGAAATCATTTTATTCAATCTTGTTAAGATGTGTGGATACTACAAAAGCTGAACAAATCATGAAAGAAATTCATGAAGGTGAATGTAACATCCTAAATTTCGACCCATCTCCGGGATCCGGCGAAGTGGATATTATTTTTCATTCAATTTTAGTACGCCTCTACTTTGAACTGGCCCCTCGCGGGATATTGACCAATGGAAAAGGCTAACTAGGAAAACGATCGTGGACCGAGGACGATCGCGAATCGGGCATCGATTCCAAGAAATGACGGGAAAGTATTTTGGGCGATGTGTGGGCGATCCTAGGAATGTAACGGATTTGATTTGACTAACGACGTACGATCGGATCACGGTGATTCCGCTTGACCGAGAATGCGCGTGGCAAATAAATTCCAAATCTAAACGGAACGATCGTGGCCCTTGAATAACCAATAATTCCTCGCGTTCTCTCGGAAATCGAGACCATCACGACTTGAGTGACCCTTGGTCGACGTGTAACCCCTAAATAGCCACCCGTAAGTAAGAGGCTCTAAAATTTTGAATTGAGTAATTTTGATCACCAAATTAGACCCGAACTTCGATGTCGAAATTCTATGGGTGTTTGTGACTATTTTGCGAGGTCGATGTCATTTTTGAGTGGCCACACATATTTGGGGTTGGTACGGTCGAAAAATAGAATTTCGGCCCGAAATCAGAAAAATTACGATTTTGTCCCTAGACCTAATTAGGTATTCCGAATTTTGAGAATAATTATTGAAAATCATTTTGGGGAAATTATGTGCATAATTATCAGCCCAAATGTATTGGACAAAAATACCCCTCAATTATTGGGCTTAGACTAATATGGACCAAGTGAAAGAGGGGTAGCTTGGGAATAGAGAAAAGTGGGTCAAAACCCCATTTAAGACCATTGACTCTCTCTCTCTCAATTCATTCGGCCATTTCCCCTTTCTCCTCTCCCTCCTACCGAAACCTCCTCCTCCCTCTCTTTCCCTTGTTCGGCCTTGGACTGTCGACCGCCGGAGAAGCCGCCACGAGGGCCGTCGCGTGCAAGAGGACCCGCTGTTGCCACCGCTTGCACCGTCGTGAGGACGCCGGAGTGCTTTGCCGCTGAACCGGTTCGATCCAGCTGCTGTTCAGCCCTTCCCTCTCCTTGTTCAGCCTACTTTTGAAGCCATAAACCTAGTGAGTGGAAATTTTAACCCCTAATTAGGATTATGTGCATTTTGGACAAGTTTTAGGGGTTATTAGGGTATTTGAGGGGTTGATTAGTGTGGGCTGATTTAGGGCTGAAGTTATGGAGATTTTAATAGCCTAATGTGATGATCTAAGGATGGTATTAAGGCTGTGGAGATTGGTTTAGAGGTTGTGTAAGCTTGATTGGCTTAATGGTGCAAGCTTAGTGATTCTCGGATTATTGGATTTTATTGTACCTCTGTGTATTGTTATTTTTGTTGTGATCATTGTGAGCCGAATTTGAAGAAGTGTTCTTCATAAAAGTTGTTTTCAACATCTTTAAGTATAACATATTTTAATTTGGGAATTTTTGGAAATCATTTGATGCCATTCGAAGTTTATCTTTGGACCGAAATAGGTCTGCGCCCTATTTATTTGCTTCACCCGACCTTCAGGTCTGTTCAAATTTTTATAAGTTTTTCCAGACCTATTTTCAAATAATTCCTTCACAAAAATTGTTGGGGACATTTGTGGCTATAACATATAAAAATTTTAGAGTTTTCCAAAATGATTTGGATACTGAATGAGTTGTATTTTGATGGCCTGAGGGGCTGTCCGAGCGAACCAGATTTTGTCCGAATTTGAGTGTCAAAACGAGGTGTTTACGGTTAGAATTGGATTTCGAGTTCTTCACGGACAATGTTCATCGAGATGTTTTGTACAACATATTCAAATTTCAGAATTTTTGGAATTGATTTACTATTTATTTCAAATGGATTTCTATCACTGTGCAACCGCCTAGTTTGGACCCGATTTTTGTATATTTTCGGTTTTTCTCTCTTGGGCTGGTTAGTGATTTATTGTGCTGATTAGAGCTGAATCGGAAGCCAAGGTTGGGATGAATAATGGCTGTCCACTTTGGGACTTCGGTGGATTAGAAATCGGTAAGTTGAAAATTAGACTGGGTGATGGCCGGGTGTACCCGGGTTAATGGATTATCGTTGATTATTGCTTGTTGAGGCCCAATTGGGGTGTTGCCATGCCGCATATTCATGTGATCAACTGAAAGCGATGTGTGAATTACATGTCGTGGCTAAATTGAATTATTGAATTGATTGGGCATGTTGAAATGCGCCATCTAATTGCCATTTGATGATCGTGTGCTTGTGAGAAATTTGGCATTCATTGTGCACGATATTATTGCCTGAGTGTGGAGATTGTTGGCCTTCGGGGTGGACCTACGGGTCATTTTATACAACTGTTGGCCTTCGGGTCGGGCCTACGGGTCGTTTTATACAACTGTTGGCCTTCAGGTTAGGCCTACGATTCATTTTATACAACTGTTGGCCTTCGGGTTAGGCCTACGGGTCGTTTTATACAACTGTTGACTTTTGAGGCTGGCCTACGGGTCGGTTTATTACTGTGACCTTCGGGTCGGGCCTTCGGGTCATGGCCTTCGGGTCGATTTCTAAATTGCAAAATGAGCCGTGTGCCAAAGTGCATTGTTTGAACTAAATCATAAGCATAGCAATTGTGTGCCGGAGTATATGACTAATGTGCGCACCGGTGATTTGTGTGTGAGATAGGCACTATTGAGTATGAGCATGCGTGTGGCGTACGTATAGCTAATGGGATACACGCATGTGCTGTGGTTGTTATATTGAATTGCTTAACCTGCAAGGTCAGTAAGGTAAGCGATCCGGGCTCAAGGGCTTAGGTCATTTGATTGACATTATTTGTCGGTTGTTGTGTTGATTTGCTTGTCGGGAGGTGCACGTTAGCCTAGTTTCGATTTAGGAGGCCTATTCACTGAGATTCGTCTCATAGTTGTTTAAACCCACTCTTTTCATACCCTTGTTAGAGGATACCTCGTGTACCTGATCAATATGAGGATCCGGGAGCCCATAGAGCAGGATCCCGATCAGGTTGGCGTGGTCGAGCAAATGGATTCGGAGGATGAGATAATCGAGACTGAGTTCAAGTCATCAGGATCTGATCCGGCTTGGTGTTTCTAGAATCAGTTGTAGTTGTAGAGTGGTAGGGCCAGTAACCTTTTGACCTTAGTGGCCGCTGATCTGTTTATGGTAGGCTGTTTGTATTTGATATGTAAGATGAATATTGTAAGCGTCTTTGATGGCGATTAATGGTGCTGGTTGATATCCGTGGATTGATATTCTGCTGCCCTTGGTCATGTATTGATTTGTACGGGTGTTTTAATAATTGCTTCTGCATGTGCCTTATGCTTTGTGTTGGGAGTTAGGTCGGTGATGCGTCCTGGGACGTCGCAGCAAAATCGACCACGAAAGTGGGATGTTCGCGCTTCGTGGGGTACTGGATGTGATAGTGAATGTGGACCCCACATAAATAGACATCTTCTAGCCTGAAAGATTATAAGATTGGGATATTATTGGATGACAATGGAATCAAATTGCATCTAACATGTGAGATGTTGCCATCAATGTCAGGTTTATGGAGATAAAATCAATGCACCACCAAATAAGCTACATCAAATGTCTGAGTCATGGCTATTTTCAATGTGGGGCATTGATATGATTGGTCCAATCAACCCCAAGGCCTCAAATGGACACCGGTTTATCCTGGTTGCTATTGACTATTTCACTAAATGGATTGAAGCAAACTTCTACACAAATGTTACTGCTAAGAATGTCGCAAGATTTATCAAGCAAAACATCATTGCTAGGTATGGAGTTTCAGAAGCAATAATTATGGACAATGGATCAAATCTGAACAACATAATTGTAGATGATTTACTCGAACACTTCCATGTTCGACATCTGAACTCATCTCCATATCGTTCACAAATGAATAGAGCAGTTGAAGCAGCAAATAAGAATATCAAGAAGATACTGGCTAAGACAACCGAAAATTATCGTGATTGGCACAAAAAGTTGCCGTATGCTCTACTGGCATAACAAACTTTAATTTGAACATCAACTGGAGCAACCCCTTTTCCTTGATTTACGGAATGGAAGCAAGTGTTACTGTTGAAGTAAAAATTCTTTCATTAAGGATGTTATCTCAGTTAAAGCTTTTCAGAAGTTGAGTGGATCCAACAAAGATATAAACAACTCAATATGATCGATGAAAAGAGATTACGAGCTATATGCCTTAGACAAGCCTATCAAAGACGAGTGGCTAAATCCTTTAATCGAAAAGTGAAACCGAGGAATTTCAAAACAGACGATTTAGTAGTAAGGAAAGTTATTTTCAATAATTTAGATTCTCGTGGCAAGTTCACTCCAAATTATGAAGGTCAATATATTGTCAAGAAGGTTCTTTCTGGAGGAGTACTGATTCTTGTAGATATGGCAGGAATAGAACTGGCCTATCCTGTAAATGCAGATGCTATCAAGATTTTCTACCCATGAAATGAAGACAAACATTCAAGAAAAGACTCAGGTCACTTTAGAACATATGCATATCATGTATATCACGCATATCATGAATGCCATGCATTTCATGAACATGTTTATCTATTTTGTAGAAGAAAGCAAAAAGAATTTAAACCAGTTGATGATTTCAAATTTTCAATGGAGTTATCAAATAGTAGAGGGAAGTATCACTTTTAATTCTATTTTCCATTGATATCCTTTAATATGCTTTTCTTTTCATCATCTCTAGGGAAACAAAGAAAAGGGAGCAACAACAGAAGAATCCCCAGTGGAACCAAAGGAAAAACATGTAAACAAGAGGGATCTTGATAGATGTATCAGACAGGTATCCCTAAATCATGAGGGCATATGCTAAAGAGGTTGCCTTACTAAAAGAAAAATCAAATTTTTTATTCTCCAAGCGGAATGACACTAAGGCTGTGTAAAAACAAAACAAATTCTTTTGAAAAGAAAAATACCTCAGAAATATTTCAATCAAAGATTTTGAAACACGCCTTCTTTGAAAATGCACTAAGCATCAAAATTCCCTAAAAGGGATAATTTGACAAAAAGGCTTTGAAAAATTTCATAGAAAAAGTTTGGATCAAATCGAATAGAAAGACCTTCAAATGATGAAAGGTAAGCCATATTCAAACACGTTCCCCTATGCACTCAAAGTCGAAATAGAGAAGAGAGTGTGGAAAACTCATCCAAAGAAAATAGGGGATATTCGCAATGATTACATGGATTGAAATTATGAAAGGCAATCATTTCACTATCCCAAACACATGCTTATCCGTTGCAAATCAAAATTTGAGCCAAAATGGTAGATAAGTTTTCCCAAAACAACCCTGTTAAGAACTACCCCACATTGAGGCAAATCAAAAGGTTTGTGGATTGATAGCTATGGAGAATAGGATTGAGAAAGATTTTATTATATACTCTTGTATCAATCTTTCTGAAATAACTTCATATGAAGTCATATGAAAGCTTAAAACATCCCAATAGGAAGAAGAGCACTTCATTTCTTATACCTTAACATATTATCTTTGGCAAAGCCTAATTGAGCCTAAATATTCATTTCAAAAACCCTAAATTGATGATTATCTCTTCACACTGGAGCATGAGCATATGATCCACTTTAATAGATAAGAAACAAAAGAGCAGAACACAGAGTCCTTAGAATTCAAAAAGATAAAAGACAAAAGAGTCTGGGGTATGAAAAAGTAGTGTGCCTAGTAAAAACAAAGCCAAATGCCCAAGAAAAATGAGAAAGAAAAGAGAGTGCAAAAGAAGCTTAAAATGACAAAAAGTCATAACAAATCAAAGTTAAGATCATGAGAGATTATAGATCACAGTAAGTGAGAATGATTAAAAGAAAAGAGATTATGATGACTGATTAGAGGACTTTGATGTTCATAAAAGAAAGGTCCCTAGACAAGACAAAAAAGAGAAAAAAAGGTGGTGATACCAAGAAGATCATTAATTTCATTAAAACCCTGAATTCAAACAACTGAGCATTTTGAGCCAACCCAATACCAACAATACAATCTCTCCCCAAAGACTCTTCAGATTGGGATGTTGAGAGTAGAAACATGACTTTATGACAAGAAGTCATCATTCAAAGAAATGTATGCAATACTATCTTGTCTTGTCCTCGAGGTCTTAACTTGTAAATGTCACGCCCCGGACCCCACCGAGCCATGACATCCCGACCACGGTCGATCATTTAAATGCGACGTCCCGGAACGCCGTCGCCCGACAAACGAAATGCATAAGCGAAGCATGTAATAAAAACCCAGACAATAAAAACATGACTAAGGAATAGACATTGAAATTTAATAAATAACCAACATTAAAAAGTATTCAATAATACAAATAGGTCACCCGGCTTCCAAAATCAAACCACAATTTTTCAAAAGAGGGCGGTGGTTGACAAGCCTATCTTCTCTACCAAAAAGGTATTCAAAAATACAGGGTGAGTTGGTCTATTCTTCGATCCCCGATCCTCCGGCGTCTCTCCGAATCGATCACGGTCGTGAATCTGAAAGTGGTTATATAATAACCGTGAGGCGAGTCTCAATAAGCAACAACCTAAACCTAACCTAGGCTAATGCGTGCCCCAGACCAATCTAACATGCGAACTACCACCATATAATCAATTTCACGTAGAAGGCTTACCTCGTCTCGAACCACGTGCCAATCCTGCATATTAGTCCAAACATGATAATGCAAGTACAATTCACCGCCACATCACAATCACCAGCATACACACATTTCCACTCGAAACCAGTCAATCCAAACAAACACCCAACCCATCCAACCCCGATCATCCACACGCACCACCGGTCAATTCGGTCACACTCGGCCCGATCGATCCGGTCACACTCGGCCCGGTCGATCCGGTCACACTCGGCCAGCCAATCCGGTCACACTCGGCTAGCCCATCCGGTCACACTCGGCCAGCCATTTCAATCACACTCAAATCACATCGTGAGCGTACATCTTTCTCACGACCCGCGCCCGCTGCGCCTCAAGTTCATTCTCACGGCCAGCGTAAACACGCCTCGGTCTCAATTTCACGGCCCGCGTAAACACGCCTCGGGCCCGTTCTCACGATCCCGTAAACACGCCTCGGGCTCAACTTTCTTTCCAATGACCGCGTAAACACGCCTCGGGTCCAATCACACCTTTAACGGGCCACCGTCAACCGTCTCAAGCCCGCATTCCATTTGGCACATCGGCCATTCATACCTTCACACGGACCGCCGTCAACATGTCCCAAGTCCGTAGCCCTCCGATCGATCCGGGCTTACTCTCTTTCCGCGAGCGACACCGTCACTTATTTCAATTAAATCCATGCCATATCACATCAAATCACTCATACCCAACATTCAGTCCGAAATCACATTCGCCACTTCATTCACCAACCCGATGTTCAAGTCGGTCATGCATAATTTCACTAATCGGGCATACTTGTTCAATCTAATTTAACTTGCATAAATAACTCACCATTTAACTAAATTAATACTAAACCCTAGCTTTCTGGCCGAAATTAGTCAATTAAATACCCAAAAGTTTTAGTGCGGGTAACGGGACGAACGGAAAGAGTAGGACGAAAGACGAAGGCCGCCGAGGAAAAAAAAAAACAAGAAGAAGAAGGGAGGAGGAGAGAGAGAAGAGAGAAGAGAGGGAGAAGAGAGGAGAAAGAGAGACAGTCAGTCAAGATGCAGGAGAGTGGGCGGGAGTGGACGTGAGGGTAGAAGGGGAAATGCACGGCAGGCCCGGGAGAGAGAGAGAGAGAGAGAGAAAAGGGAAAAGGAAGAGAGAGGGGGGGGACACGCAAGGGAAGTTTTCCGCAGAGAGAGAGAGAGAGAGAGAAAAGAGAGAGGAAAAGAGAAATTTCAAATTTTGAGCGAATCAAAGGACACGGTCCGAACTAACAATCGACCCATCGGTCCCGATTTAATTCCAGAAAAAGGCCTAATAATCCATAATAAAATCCCAACAATATTCTAGGGCACACCGCCAAAATAAACAACCCAAACCACACTACGAGGAGGTCTACCAGTCCAAATTTGTACCCGGGTCAAAATTCACTTTTTTCACTTTTCCCGATAATCTCGACCTTTGGCTGCAATAATATATCGACACCGTCCAATTTTTTTCGCTCGAAACTCCCGGAAATCGACTGCCAAGTTCATGGTATAAATAACGACCAAGTTCGATCGAAAAGCGATTCTAGCAAAATTTCTATTTTTAAAAATAAGAACCCGAGAGTGATCGGTTCCCTAAATTTTATTATAAGCGCCTTGACGACAAAATACTGCGTTTATAATTCCCAAAAATGGGCCAAAATCCGGACTGTTACAATTCTTCCCCCTTACAAAAATTTCGTCCTCGAAATTTACAACCCAACCCGACTATTCAAACAAATGGGGTATTGGTGTCGCATCATCTCTTCGCTTTCCCACGTCGCACCTTCGGTTCCATGATGTTCCCAAATCACCTTCACCATCGGAATTTTCTTGTTCCGCAATACTCTTTCTATTCTGTCCCCTCGATCCGTCTTGGCCTTTCCACGCACGACACCACATAATCCGTCTACTTGCTCAAAATTCAGCACGTGGGTCAGGTCCGGTTCATACTTCCTCAATATAGACACGTGGAACACGTTATGCACATGAGATAAATTTGGCGGCAGCGGCGAGATGATAAGCCAAGATGCCTAGTCTCTCTAAGACCTCGAATGGACCCACGTACCTCGGGCTCAATTTTCCTTTCTTACCAAACCGCGACAATCCTCTCATTGATGACACCTTGAGGAACACGTGGTCCCCCACTTGGAATTCCAACGGCCTCGTCTCCGGTCCGCATAACTCTTTTGGCGGCTCGGCGATCTTTAACCTTTCCCGGATAATCTTCACCGTTTCCACCCATTGCTGAACCAACTCTGGACCCGTTATACTTCTTTCTCCTACCTCATCCCAACACAACGGTGTTACGCAAGCCCCTACCATATAATGCTTCAAATGGCGCCATTCGATACTCAATGAAAACATTATTGTAGGCAAATTCCACCAAATGCAACGTTCCTCCCACTTGGCCTGAAAATCTAGCACACACGCCTCAAAGATATCCTCCAAAGTCTAAATAGTCCTTTCGACCGCCATCCGTCTCACGGGTGATAGGCCGTCTTGAATTGCAACTTAGTTCCCATAGTCGATTGCGAGACTTTTCCAAAAGTTCGCAGAAACCGGGATAACGGTCCGAAGTGATCGATACCGGTACTCCATGAAGACGGATTATCTCGGACGGACATACACCGCCACCTTTTCCAGTCAAGTCCTTTCTCAAGACCGCCGAAAATGCGCTGACTTGATCAATACTGTCTACTATTACCCAAATAGAGTCGTGTCCTCTCGACATCTTGGCGGTCCGTTACAAAGTCCATTGTGATACGCCCCCATTTCCATTCTGGAATTTCCAACGGCTGCAACATTCCAACGGGTTTACAATGCTGTGCCTTCACTTGTTGGCATCGTCAAACACTTGGCCACATGCTTGGCCACGTCCACTTTCATTCCATTCCACCAATAGTCTTGGCGAAGATTACGATACATCTTAGTGCTGCCCGGGTGGATAATTGTAATTGCTCCTATGAGCCTCCGGCAAAATTTCTTCCTTAAGTTCCAAATCATCGAGCACGCACAAACGTCCTCGAAATTTAAGAATTCTCTCATCGGACACACGAAAGTCCGGCTTCCTCTTAGTGTCGTCAAGCTCAAAATTTTCTGAATCTCAAGGTCCGTGAGACTGCAACTTCTTGATCTTGACTTGCACTTCCGGCTCAATCCTTAATGTCGCCATTAGATGGAGAGATGTCCTACCTCGAACTTAAATTCCGAGTCCCGCGCTCCTTCCAATAGAATCCACTCCTTAACCAACAATTGCTTGCGATGCTCAACTTCCTGCTCAAGGCATCCGCTACCCGGTTGGCCTTTCCGGGGTGATATAATATGTCACAATCATAGTCCTTCAAAGAATTCCATCCAACGGCATCTCATATTCAATTCTTTCTGCGAAAATAAATACTTGAGGCTCTGATGGTCCGTGTAGATCTGGAACCTTTCTCCACATAAATAATGCCTCCAAATTTTAAGCGCGAAAATAATTGCTGCCAGTTCCAAGTCGTGGGTCGGGTAGTTCATTTCATGAGGCCTTAATTGCCGCGATGCATAAGCAACCACCCTTCCATATTGCATTAGCACGCATCCCAATCCTCTAAGTGAAGCATCACTATAAATCTCATACCCGCCCGGTCCTGAAGGAATCGTCAACACTGGGCGTTGTCGTCAACCTCTGTTTCAGCTCCTGAAAACTTTCTTCGCACTTTTAGGTCCACTCAAATTTAGTTTCCTTCCTAAGCAACCTCGTCGGTGGGTGGCTATCACGAGAATCGTTCCACAAATCTCCGGTAATAACACCGCCAACCCTAAAAGTCTGCGAACCTCGATGCTTGTCATCGGTCTTGAGTCAGTCCATTCTTTGCTTCAATCTTTGCGGATCCACGGAGATTCCTTCTCCGGAAATTATATGCCCAAGAAACGCCATTCGGTTCAGCCAAAACTCACACTTGCTAAACTTAGCATACAGTGCGTGCTCCCTTAACACCTGCAGAACCTTTTCCAAATGTACCTCGTGTTCCTCGGGACTCTTCGAATATACTAAAATATCATCGATGAAGACAATGACGAACTGGTCTAAGAATTCCTTGAATACCCGGTTCATTAAGTCCATGAAAGCAGCAGGGGCATTAGTTAGTCCAAACGGCATCACTGTGAACTCATAATGCCCATATCTAGTCCTAAAAAGCTGTCTTTGAATGTCTTCCTTTTGGATCCTTAACGATGATACTCATCCTCAAGTCAATCTTAGAAAATACCGATGCTCCTTGTAATCGGGTCGAACATGTCGTCAATCCTTGGGAGGATACTTATTCTTGACCGTCACTTGGTTCAGATTGATTTGTCGATACATAACCTTAGCGACCCATCCTTCTTCCCGACGAATAAAACCGGCGCTCCCCATAGAGAGCGAGACTCGGTCGGATAAAACCTTTGTCGATGGTTCTTGCATCCGGACCTTTAATTCCTTCCGATTCGACAATGACATCCTATAAAGGCGGCTTCGAGATTGGCTCGGTTCCGAGGGGCCAACTCTATAACGAACTCTACCTCTCTTTTGGTGGCACTCCCGGCAATTCTGAGGAAAGACATCGGGAAATTGCACACCACGGCTATGTCCTCTAGTCTCGGCTCCTCAACCGTTGAATCGACCACATTTGCCAGAAATCCTTGGCACCCTTCGTCTAATAGCTTCGATACCTCGAGCGACGAAATCCAAGGGATCGAGGTTCCTCCTCGGTTTCCCACAAACTCAAATCTAGGGTGTCCAGCTGGATTAAATTGGATCACCCTGCTACTACAGTCCATAACAGCTTTCTGTTTGACTAACCAGTCCATACCGATAATCACATCAAAGTCATGCATACATAATACCGCCAAATCTATCCTTCCTTCCCTATCACCAATCACTATCTTACAATTGGGACATCCTAAGCAAATCAGACACCTTGTCATTCGGTGGAGTAGTAACACACGGCATAACATCAAGCGATTTTGGCTCAATCCTAGATAATTCAGCTGCTCGAAATAAGCAGATCACGGCCCCGGATCAAACAAGGCATATGCAACATGATCACAGGAGAGAAACGTGCACAGTGACCATGCGGCCCGGCGTCCTGCGCCTCCCTTCTGCCATCGCATACACCGTCCTTGGGCTAGGCGACCTATTACGATTCTTGTGGATAGCTCTAAATTGATTTCCATTAAAGGCGGCGGTGGCGGTAGTGCGGGCTGCTTGACTTGACTGTTGTTGGGGCGGTTTCTCCTTGGTGACCTCGCCGCCACATCCAAAGCATACTCCCCCTATTCGGGCAAGGTCCATTCCAGTATCTTCCTCCAGCATAGCCTACGGGGCATTACGTGTGGTTTGGCTTCCCTATAGCCCTCGAGCTGGCTGGGATAGGCATTGTTCCCCGTCATGGGTCTCTTTCCATATTGGCCCATGTCCTAAGCGGGGCATCTGCGCGATCGAGCGGCGGCCCGATCCATCTAATCTCGCTCGATTGCTTGAGCCCTCTCATATATTTCGTTGTAGCTCCTCTCAAATTCAAAGATATCATCCGGGATGAAGGTCCGTTTCAGCCCATCTCTCGAACCTCTAGCCTTGTCCGCCGGATCCTCCACCATCCTCAGGAGCAAATTTGGACAATCTACTTAAACTCGGCCTCATCTTGATCCACCGATGACCCGACCACAGCCGGGCCTCATGAATTACCGCTAATTTTTGCTCTCGGCACTTTCGAGAATACTTGCCATTGAAGATCTCGGTAAAGACAGTCGATTCGGAGCGATACCAGTGGGGAACACTTGACCCGTGGTGGCCCTCCACCAATTACTTGCATTATTCAAGCCGGTAGACGCGGTTACTCTCTTCCTCGATTACCCAACACCTCAAAAGCCTTTTCTAGCTCCTCTACCCATCTTAGTGCAGCCTCGGGTCACCCTTCCCGTCAAATTTGGGGTTTCAGCCTCGGGAACTATTCTACTAGCTTGGACATCGGCTGAACATGTTTACTCGCATCATACCGGTTTCCACCACTCACATTATTTCCACGATCCCCATTATTCACTGCGGGGGGGCTGTGGCACTCCTTTCTCCCGGTCTGTCTACCCGATAAAAATCCCGCTTCCTCAAGTACCCTCCACATTTCATCCAATCTAGGATCCCCCACGACTCCAGCTTGCGGGGCTACATGACCTCGACCTCGACCTCTACCTCGACCTCGACCTCGACCTCGACCACTCATCTTACTGATTCTCACAAATGCCCACCTGCTAAGTTCCACACAGGAATTAGAAACCTAGGCCAACTACACCAGTCTAAGCCCTAGGCAATGAATCACAACACAATTCATTCAGCAGGCAGTCAATCACAAATAGCACCCATTCACAGCTAACAAGTCCGGGCACTTACCTCAAGTCCCGACGCCTTTTTGCACCCTCACATATATTGCATAACAATCACTTAGCAATCACAATCACCTTTGTTTGGGATACGATAGCACACGAGTCTCCCTAACTGTCTACCCCAAAGTCATCGCTCCTTATCACTCCAGGCTTCGACCGATTTGGTTCGAGCTAACCTTGCTCTGATACCAATTCAACAGGGGTGATGTCACGCCCCGAGACCCCACCGAGCCAGCGACATCCGACCCGCGGTCGATCATTTAAATCGACGTCCGGGACGCGTCGCCGACCAAACGAAATGCGCAAAAGAAGCATGTAATAAAAACCCGGACAACAAAAACATGACTAAGGAATAGACATTGAAATTTAATAAATAACCAACATTAAAAAGTATTCAATAATACAAATAGGTCACCCGGCTTCCAAAATCAAACCACAATTTTTCAAAAGAGGCGGTGGTTGACAAGCCTATCTTCTCTACCAAAAGGTACTAAAAAATACAGGGGTGAGTTGATCTATTCTTGATCCACCTTGATCCTCTGGCGATCTCTCGAATCGATCACGGTCGTGGATCTGAAAGTGGTTATGTAATAACCGTGAGACGGAGTCTCAATAAGCAACAACCTAAACCTAACCTAGGCTAATGTGTACCTGACCAATCTAACATGCGAACTACCAACACATATAATCAATTTCACATAGAAGGCTTACCTCGCCTCGAACCACGTGCCAATCCTGCATATTAGTCCAAACATGATAATGCAAGTACAATTCACCGCCACGTCACAATCACCAGCACACACACACTTCCACTCGAAACCAGTCAATCCAAACAAACACCCAACCCATCCAACCAATCATCCACACGCACCACCAGTCAATTCAGTCACACTCAGCCCGTCGATCCGGTCACACTCAACCCGGTCAATCCGGTCACACTCGGCTAGCTAATCCGGTCACACTCGGCCAGCCAATCCAACCACTCGGCCAGCCATTTCAATCACACTCAAATCACATGCGTGAGCGTACATCTTTCTCACGACCCGCGCCATTGCGCCTCAAGTTCATTCTCACGGCCCGTGTAAACACGCCTCGGGGCTCAATTTCGCGGCCCGCGTAAACACGCCCTCGGGCCCGTTCTCACAGCCCGCGTAAACACGCCTCGGGTCCAATCACACCTTTAACGGGCCACCGTCAACACGTCTCAAGCCCGCATTCCATTTGGCACATCGGCCATTCATACCTTCCTTCACGGATCGCCGTCAACACGTCCCAAGTCTCAGAGCCCTCCGATCGATCCGAGCTTACTTTCTCTCACGGTAGACACACGCCACTTATTTCAATTAAATCCATGCCATATCACATCAAATCACTCATACCCAACATTCGGTTTTGAAATCATATTCGCCACTTCATTCACCAACCCGACGTTCAAGTCGGGCATGCATAATTTCACTAATCGGGCATACTGTTCAATCTAATTTAACTTGCATAAATAACTCACCATTTAACTAAATTAATACTATATAGCCCGTTCTAGCCGAAATTGGTCAATTAAATACCCAAAAAGAGGAGGAGAGAGGAGGCGGAGGGGGCTAAGGGTGGCGGCCGGACGGACTGGCCGCGGCCGGGCCGGCAAGGCGGCGACGGCGACCGATGCACGTGGTGGGCTGTAGAGTTGGCTTGCCAAGCGGGTGGGAGAGGTAAGGGAGAGGGAGGCCGGCGCGCGGGCCGGGCGGGCGGATCGGGGCGGCGGCGACGGCGATGCGGCTGGAGGCGGGTCGGGCGACACGTCATTTGCCGGATTTAGCCAGACGGTGATGGGCGGCGACGAGCCCGTCACAGACGCTGGAGGCAATGAGGGAGAGAGCAGCTCTGGGGGCTAGCGGGCGACGGGCCTGAAAGCGGTATTGCCGGCGACAAGGCACGGCGCGCGGGCGGCTCGGCGACGCTGGCGGGCACGTAAGGACAAGAATAAGGCCATGAAGCAGGACGAAAGCTAAGCAGACCACCGAGGAAAAAAAAAAACGAAGAAGAAGGGAGGGAAGGGAGAGAGAGAAGAGGAGAGAGAGGGAGAAGAGAGGAGAGAGAGAGAGACAGTCAGGTCAAGATGCAGGAGAGGGGCGGGGAGGACGGAGGGGCGTAAGGGGGAAAACGGTACGGGCAATCCCGAGGAGAAAGAGAGAGAGAGAGAGAGAGAGAGAGAGAGAGAGAGAAAAGGGAAAAGGAAGAGAGAGAGGGGGGGGACACGCCAAGGAAGTGGGGGAGTTCCGCCAGAGAGAGAGAGAGAGAAGAGAGAGGAAAAGAGAAATTTCAAATTTTGAGCGAATCAAAGGACACGGTCCGAACTAACAATCGACTTATCGGGTCCCGATTTAATTCGAGAAAAGGCCTAATAATCCATAATAAAATCCCAACAATATTTTAGGGCACACCGCCAAAATAAAACAACCCAAACCACACTACGAGGAGGTCTACCAGTCCAAATTTGTACCCGTCAAAAATTCACTTTTTTCACTTTTCCCGATAATCTCGATTAATCGGGTGCAATAAATATCGACACCGTCCAATTTTTTTTTTTCGTCCCAAACTCCCGGAAATCGACTACCAAGTTCAGGGTATAAATAATAACCAAGTTCGATCGAAAGCGATTCTAGCAAAATTTCTATTTTTAAAAATAAGAACCCGAGAGTGATCAGGTCCCGGCGAAATTTTATTATAAAGCGCCGACCGACGAAATACTGTTTTATAATTCCCAAAATGGGCCAAAATCCGGATCATTAAAGTAAACCCTGAAGTCAGATATGATGAAATCATTTTTCTTGTCCTCAGAATGCCTATCCTTTGAATGGTCATTGACCAAACCAACATTACAATCCTCCGAAAGACCTTATCGGAACAATTGGATTGTATATATTGCGAATATCTTCGAACACCTAAAGATTAGTTAAGAGAGATAAAATTGAGAGATATTGGACAAGTTCCCTTTCAATCAAATGAAGGAATGACCAAGTTCATAGATTGAATTAAGTCCTTTCTAATGAAGATCTTCCAAATGATCATTTCGAGCATTTCTTGAAAGTTTGCAAGCATGTTGTTCAAATAATTCCTTGAAAAGGAAATTTGATTGTTTGAAATGCATTTAAAACAAAGAATGCATATTTCAAAATTAGGTTTCAAAAGTTTTTGGTCAACTTAAAATCAAGTTTTCAAATAGTTTGTGGTAAGCTAAAAGATAAACCACATTTCAAACGGTTATGATTAATTTCAAAACTACTTTTTAAAATAGTTTTTGGTCAACCAAAAAACCATTCAAAGGTTAGCGAAATCTCAACATCACAAAACTCACGGTTAAGGTATTCATTGTTTGAAGTCTTCCTAAAGTCCTACAGGCGAGGAGCCTCTAGGAAATTTCCAAAATCCTACGGGTGAGAAACCACATGGCAAGTCTCCAAAATTAAAGTCCTACTAGTAAGGAACCGTTAGGCAAATTCAAAGTCCTACAGGTAAGAAGCCTCTAGGCAATTTCCAAAATCCTACGAGTGAGGAACTACATGACAAGTCTCTAAAATTAAAGTCCTACTGGTGAGGAACCACTAGGCAAATTTAAAGTCCTATAGGCGAGGAGTCTCTAGGTAATTTTCAAAATCCTACGGGTGAGAAACCACATGGCAAGTTTCCAAAATTCAAGTCCTATTGGTGAAGAACCACTAGGCAAAATTAAAGTCCTACTGGTGAGGAACCACTAGGCAAAATTAAAGTCCTACTGATGAGGAACCACTAGGCAAATCCAAAGTCCTACAGGCGAGGAGCCTTTAGGCAATTTCCAAAATCCTAAGGGTGAGGAACCACATGACAAGTCTCCAAAATTCAAGTCCTACAGACGAGGAGCCCCTAAGCAAATTCAAAGTCCTACAGGCGAGGAGCCTTTAGGCAATTTTCAAAATCCTATGGGTGAGGAATCACATGGCAAGTCTCCAAAATTCAAGTCCTACTAGTGAGAATCACTAGGCAAATTCAAAGTCCAACAGCGAGGATCCCCTAGGCAAATACAAAGTCCTACAGGCGAGGAGCCCCTAGGCAAATTCAAAGTCCTATTAGTGAGGAATCACTAGATAAATTCAAGTCTTACTGATAAGGAATCACTAGGCAAATCTAAAGTCATACAGACAAGGAGTCCCTAGGCAATTTCTAAAATCCTATGGGTGAGGAACCACTTGGCAAATTTCGAAATCCTCAAGGCGACGAGCCATAGTTGTTCATAGTTCGTGGATTAGTCCTTAAATCATGAAATCAGAATAACCATCATAATCATCACCACCATCAATTCATGCCCTTGGATAAACAACAAAGAAACTCTCACAAATAAGTAAGTCTCTCTCCCTCAATCATCAAGAATCTTTCGAATTATGCTCTGAAAAGAGAATCTTTGTATTAGATCACAAATTTCAAAAAGCAAGAACCCTAATCAGTCGTTGTGAAGTTTCCATCTTATCTTGTTTAGTGAATCGACTAAAAATTCAAGTGTCATATTGTCTTTGAGATCAACCTCTAATAAGCCCAATCTCAAAAAGGGGCAACTGTTGATACTGAATTTTTAGCTTATTTTTTTTCATATTTTTAAAAAATTTCAAAATTAGAACTAGAAATCTTTGCCAAGCCTAGAAACCTATGTCTAAACCAAAAAATAATTTTTTAGCTTTTCTCTGCATTTTTAATTAATTTCTTTTAGTTAAAATAAGTGAGAAATCAAGAAAAATAGCAAATGGAATCAGAAAATTCCATAAAAATAGTCATTAGTATTATTTTAAATCCAATTTCATGAATACATCATCAATTTTGAAAAATCTCAATTGGGTATATGTTCATCCCAAAATTGAATAAAATTAAACTCGAATTGAACCAAAAATGAAATTAAATTCTTTCTAGTAATTTTTAAGTCATAGTGTCTTCACAACAATTGATTCTGGGACCTCGAATTGCATAATGGTCTATCCAATTGCACAATTTGACATAAAAAAAATCCCCAAAATTTGATTGTGATGTAGCTCGTAAAGATCACCTAGATGGGGGTGAATAGATGATCTTAAATAATTTATATCAATTTATGCGAAAATGAAAGATCACAGATAAATCTGAATAATTTTCATATTCAAGATAGATTATATAGATAATGCTTTTGATGTGCAATATATAAAATAAGTAGAGTTTTATCCGTTGCAATGCATACTTATCGTAATGTTTGATTGTCAATCAATTAAATTGAGATTGAAACAATTAAAACTTTCCTTCTGTGATATCCATACCAGATCACTAGCTGTTATGTTTCATTCTAAACAAGTTTTGCTTCTGCGTCTGCATCTGCTTAACTTCTGTGTCTGCGTTTGAGTCTGAACTTAGATGAGTGTGGGTCTTTGGTAAAATCCGAATACTTCAGTGTCTAAATAACTTTCATAGTAAAATTTGAAGATCATAAGCTTGAGTCTAAACTTTTGGTTCTGAGTCTGAACTTTTAGTTCTGAAAACTTGTAAGGTTTGAAATTTTCTTCTGAACTTCCAGAATATATTAACTTGGTAAGAAATGTATGTCAGATTCATAAGTTACACATGGAGAGTTTTGTCAACTTCAAAATTTATTTGGAGTTTTCCTCAACAATCCCCCCCTTTTTTATGGTGACAAAACTTCCATGCAGATTCAATTAAAATTGAAAGGAATAAACATTTTAAGCGTGCAAGTTTGACATATATGTGCATTTTTCTTGTGCTTTGAGTATAACCTGTATAACCTGCAAATCAAAGTGTTAGTATGACAATATCTGCATAAATTCTCTCCCTTTTTGTCATCAACAAAAAGAATAATGATCAAAATAAAGTACTGAGATAAACCAATCAGGCAATGTATCAGAAGCAAATGTTATGAATACAAATCCAGAATGGTTTTAGAAAGAGGGACTGAAAAGTAGGTCATTTCTTAGAATGGGTTCGAACAAGTTGAAAGTTGTCCAGAATGGAAACAACTTCATATATCTTTGTAGAGCATTGACCCATGGCTTTATCTATGTTTGTAGAACATTGAGCAATGGCCTCCCCTTAATTCTGCCTTGTCTTTCTCTGCCTAAAAATGTTGAGTTCGATAGTTTTCCTCAACAATTTTGTGAAGATTCTCCACATCGTCTTCAAGTGCAGCTTGTTTTTGTTTTATTTCCAGTAGAAGTGTCATAATGGTCATGTTCTCTGAAGTCTGTTTCTAGACGTTTTTTGGTGCAGGCTGTTCAAACCAATCCTCTGTTTCTGTTGGAATGTCCTTGAAAACTTGCATGATCCGTAGAAGAATTGGCATTGCTAGGTTCCTCATGTTTAATTGGGGATTGACTGACATCTATTCCATGTTGAATATCATCCTGTTTATTCATATGTGAGTCTCCAAAACCTAGTTTTGAAACCTTTGTACTAGGGTCTGAAACAAGTTTTGGACTAACAGGTTGTCCTGTTTCAAGGTGTTCATCATTGTCATCTTGAAGAAGAATTCTTTTTTTCTTTCTGTACACCTTGAATGGGCTGGAAGAAACTATTTGCTTTCTTTCTGGTTCTGTTCTTTTTCTTTCCCCTGTTTCCTTGTCATTCTTCTTTCCAATAGATTTAGCTTTTGAAGGCTGAGCTTCTTTTCCTTGGGCTTTGCTTGCTCTTTCCCTTATATCATCAAAATTCTTCATCTTGTGAAGCATTTTTTCTCCAACAAACATATAAGGTACAACAGTTTTGCGCAACTCATCAGGAACAGATATTTTTAAAAACATAAAGATGCGAGAGATGAGTGCACCATATGGAAGTTGTCCCTTGTCCTTCTGGAGTGCTCTGTACATGTGGAAGATGATGATATGTGGAAGAGAAAAGGATTTTCCATTAAGAATAGCCCAAATGAGCTTAATTTCTGATTTGGATAAGTCTGTTTTGGATGCTGCTTTAGGCTTCTAATAATTAATGATGATCTTATGCAAGATCACAGATGTTCTTGTCAGGTAAGAATAGGTGATGTGGCGCTTTGAACTTGAAGCAACGTTCTGATTTTCTGAAGCCGATTTGGAAGCATCTTATAGACTTACTTCCAAAGGAGTAAACTTGGAATTATTAGCACTGATAATCAAAGCCAGCTCTTCCGCTTTCAAGTCAAACTTCTTATCACCAATAGTAAACTGAAGCCAGTTTAGTGACAAAATAGAAAGGTTTGAATAGAAATATGCAGTCAGTTCGCATAGACATTTGCTGATTGCAGACAAAATTCATAAAGACCCAATCTTTGAAATAGGTGCTTCACAGGGATACCAGCTTTCTCAAAATATTCAAAATCTACAGTTCGGTGGTTCATAACCCCTCGACCAAATAGCAAACGATAATACACGTTGTGCTTTCTGCTTCTAAATAAACTTCCACTTCCTGGCATACCAGATGTAATTCCTACTCTCATTGCAAAATTTTCAAAGAATTTAGCATCATCATCAGGAATCACAAATTTGGATGCACTGGTGGACTTAGGGCTAATATGAACTGATTTCTTGACAGATGGAGTGGATGGTTCCCCGATTTTTTCTTTACCTTTACTAGAAGAAGTCTCCTTGGGAGTAGAACTAACATGTTCATAATCAGTTCTGAAGCAAGATTGAGAATAGCTTTGCATAAGACTTGCTTCTGTGAGAAAGCCATAATCTTTCGGACATGCACAAAGAATGAATCTTTGAGGCATTGCTACGCTTTCAAACGTTCATATGCTTTCCATACCAATTTGATGTTTTTGAAATGAAAATCTGTTTTACTTGAGGGTTTTGGTGATGGCTGTTGATGTTCTTGTTGAGTCACTTCTGAAGGGCTTTGATGATCGGACTCGGTATCTGAAATGTCAAAGAACTCTGGTGGCATTGAAATTTTTGAATCTTGGTTGAGAATCTGGGTAGATCGTCTCTTGAAAGGCATTTTGATCAGGTTGGGAGCAAAAAGTTTTGATGTTGGAGAAGGAGGGGTAGTAGGCTCTAGAGTGTCAAGATGATCGAGAGAGAAAAAGTTCGTACTGATAGGGTTTTAGAAGAGAGAAAAACAGTTTGTAAGAACGAGAAGGACAGTATGTGGAAAGTAAAACCATTTTTAGAAAATATAAAAAGTGAACCCAAATATGTAGGAAGGAAATATACTTTTTGAAGCACATAGACAATCACGAAAATATCATAACAATATTTTAAGCACAAATAACCAGATAAATTAGAATACATACCTGATTTACTTTCAAAAGTGACAAATATGAAAATATCCTGCCAAAAATATCAAAAATATTCCCGCCAAAATTTAAAATTAGGTCATACCTATCTTTTGAGTTTGAATTGAATATTCAGACAGAGAACATTTGAGTCTGAAGAATTCCTATCTAACAGACACTTCAAGAAAATGGATAAGTAATGCTTAGCTTATTTCTAATATACTCAAATGAAGACTTATCAAGAGGTTTTGTGAATATATCAGCTAATTGATTTTTAGAATTAATGAATTGAATATTCATATCACCATTTTGAACATGATCTCGAATGAAATGATGCTTGATTTCAATATGCTTAGCACATGAATGACGAATTGAGTTCTTGGTCAAATTGATAGCACTTGTGTTGTCACATTTGATTGCAACACTTGATTCTTCAATAGCAAAGTCTCGCAACTATTATTTTATTCACAGAATCTGTGCATAGCAACTTCCCAAAGCCACGTATTCTGCTTCCGCTATAGAAAGTGCAACTGTATTTTGCTTCTTTGAGTACTAGAATACCAACATGTTTCCTAGTAGTTGACACGTTCCTATAGTACTTTTCCTGTCCACTTTACATCCAGCTAGATCAGTATCAGAATAACCAGTAAGAATAAAATCTAAATTTTTGGAATACCAAAGACCTAACATTGGATAAGTTCAAATGTATTTGATTATCCTCTTTACTACAGAAAAATGAGATTCCTTTGAGTCTGATTGAAATCTTGCACACATGCATACACTAAACAATATGTCAAGTCTAGATGTAGTAAGATACAATAATAATCATATCGTGCTTCTATATACAATCTGATAAACCATTTTACTATTTTCATCTTTGTCCAGTTTGGATGAATGAGACTTGGGAATGTCTGTTTTCTTGCAGTTTTCCATTCCAAACTTTTTGACAATCTCCTTTGCATACTTCTCTTGGCAAATGAATATACCACCTTTGGTTTGTTTCACTTGTAGGCTAAGAAAGAAAGTCAATTCGCCCATCATACTCATCTCGAACTCATTTTGCTTATTCTTAGAAAATTCTTTGCAAAGTAGTTCATTAGAGGATTCAAAGATGATATCATCAACATAAGTTTGAACAAGTAAAAAATACTTACCTTTTCCCTTAATGAATAAAGTTGTATCAATCTTACCTTTGGTGAAATCATTTTGTAGAAGGAAGTTACTTAACCTCTCATACCAAGCACGGGATGCTTATTTCAGACCATAAATGGCCTTTTTGAGTTTATAGACATAATCAGTCTTCCTTGGTTCTTCGAAGCAAGGTGGTTATTCTACATATACTTCTTCTTTGATATATCCATTTAGGAAAGTACTTTTCACATCCATATGAAACAATTTAAAGTTATGGAAATAAGCATAATCTAATAGTAGCCTTGATGGCTTTTAACCCAACAACCCGATGCATATGTTTCATCATAATCTATGCCTTCTTCTTGAGAATAGCCTTTTGCTATCAGTCATGTTTTGTTTCTTGACTTTCCCTTTGTCATCTAGTTTATTTCTGAATACCCATTTTGTTTCAATTACTTGATAATTTTTGGGTCTTGGCACAAGCTCCCATACTTTATTTATTCTAAACTGTTGAAGTTCCTCTTGCATAGCTTTAATCCAGCTTTCATCGATAATGCTTCACCACCAACTTCTTTTGGTTCTATTTCTAATATCAACGCTAAGTTGCCCATGTTCTCATTATGTTTAGATCTAGTCTTGATACCATCTTCTATTATTCCAATGATGAGGTTCTTCGAATGACTGGATTTATGTTTTCAGTTTCTGTCAAATTTTTCCTTCTGAATATCATCAGACTCTAAAGGTTCTGATTGAGTCTGGATTGTATTCTCTTTTCCTTCTTCTATAGATTCAAAGATATTTGGAGATTCTTATTGAGCTTCTGATAACTCTTGAATGTTGGAAGATCGTTCAGATTCATCTTTGTGAGTCTGAATATTTTCATCAAACTTTACATTCATCGTTTCTTCCATAGTCTAAGAATTCTTGTTGAAAACTCTGTATGCTTTACTTGTAGTGGAATATCCAAGGAAGAGTCCTTCATTTGCTTTCTCATCAAACTTACCAATGCGGTCATTTGGATTTTTGAGTATGAAGCATTTACACCCAAACACACGAAAATATGAAATATTGGGCTTTCTACCTTTGTAAAGCTCATAGGGGATTTTTTTAAGAATGAATCTGAGAAAAGCTCTATTAATGATATAATATGCTGTAAAAATTGCATCTGCCCAGAAATGAAAAGAAATCTTGCTTTCAGTCAATAGAGTTCTTGCCATTTCTCGTAAAGAGCGATTTTTTCTTCCCACAACACTATTTTGTTCTGGTGTATAAGGAGTAGAAAAATTGTGTTGAAAGCCATTTTTGTTACAAAAATCTAAAAGATTTTGATTTTCAAATTCTCTCCCATAATCAGTTTTAATGGAGGAAATGGTATAGCCCTTTTCATTCTGGACTCTTTTTGCAAATTTTGAAAAGCATGAAAATGCTTCATTTTTATGAGCAAGGAAGAACACCTAAGTGAATCTAGTGAAGTCATCAATAATAACTAAGCAATATTTCTTACCACCAATACTTTGTGTTCTGGTTGGTCCAAATAAATTCATATGAAGAAGCTGCAAAGCACGATTAGTGGAAACATGATATATAGGCTTAAAAGAGCTTCTTACTTGTTTTCCTAGAGGGTAGGCATTGCATAACTCTATTTTCTTGTATTTCAAGTATGACGCCCTAATCATGCATTCTAAAATGAAAGGGCATTTAGACCAAGTATTGAATGTCATTTAGGCATTTTTTTAAGACTGTGCCAACTAACATGCATAATTGTAAAAGAATGGAATGGAACGATACTTGCTTATCATGATATTTTGGTTTGGTTTTAGGTATACCAATCACAAAGACAAGCAAATGCAACTAGTGAAGTTTTGACGCCTAAAAGGGTAGGATATACTAAAGGCTCAAGGTCATCACCTTAATGGACAAGGAATTCCATTCCAATAGATAATCGGCCTAAAGTTATGAAATATTATTTCACCTTGGCGACCGGTGTTGCATTTAAACGATCCCATGAGCAATCGGCCCATAGTTCTGCCTAAACACATACCTCCTAAGGGTAATTCTAAATGTAGTCGGGGTTGGGCCACGGGTGGTGTGTGCTAATGGTGTAGTGCGAAAGCAATTTAAAAGCATGCATAGTAATGAATAACCAAATAGCATTTCTAAAATTCATTCCAACACATTCAATCCTAACATCATCTTGCAAAATAAGGGTTAGCAAAGACAACACCCCTTATAACACCCGCCTGCAAAACCATTTAACACTATCATTAGCAGGACGTACATGAGATCCTTCCAAGCACAAAACACAAGCATATCGTTCTATCTAGGCCTAAGTCCACCTAGAAAAGATAAGTCCCTAGTGAAGTTACTAAGCCTATCGCGCTGCGCTTTTTGTGGCTTTCAGGATTTGCGCGCTAAGGAGGTATTTCCGTGTAAAGGTCTCTCCCAGACCATACCTCGCATGACAGTGGAAGGTGATTTCTTATTTAGTTTAGGTTTATGATTTTGGAGTTGCCACTACTCATTATTAGTAGGTAGACTAGAAATCTAATCGAGGTATGAGAGAAATACCACGATTCTATGAATCAGAGATTCTGAGTATAGGGACGTATTTACGTTATTGATCCCAAATTGAGATCTTTAACGCCCTTTTGGTATCTAAGAATGATATGATATCTAATGGGTCATGCGAATTTTTGAGGCTTACCCACTAATTTTATTTGTTCTAATCACAGTAAAGACCAAACAAGTATTAAATACACAATCAAAGTCAATCAATCCTAAGTGGTCTCTAAAACGAAAATCAATCAAAACACTATAAATCCTAATGCAGCTCTAATAGCTTGTTCATTTTATGATTTACACATTTTTAGGATTTTAAGGTTTTTTAGGGTTATAACCCTTGAATTTGGAATTTTCTAAAAATGCCACTTGGGCACTTTAAAAATTTCAAATTTCACTTTTTATGGTTGGCCACGATGTTTTTGGACTATTTTGTAAATTTTTAAAATTTTTAAATCTTTTTAATGCCATTTAGACACTTCCAAAAATTCAAGTTTCACTTTTTATGGTTGGCTGTGATGATTTTGGACCAATTTGTGAATTTTCAAAATTTTTGATTTTTCAAATTTTTTTTCGGAAAATTTTTTTTAACCTATAATTGATTTTTTATGTTTTTTTGAAAATTTTTATGATTCTTCCAGTTTTTCAATTTTTTTTCTGAATTTTTTATTTGTATTTTCTGAATTTTCTGAATATTTATGAATTTTCTGAATTTTTCGAATTTTATGAATTTTCTATTTTTTATTTTCTTATTTTCTATTTTTTTAGTTATTTTTTGAATTTTTTTAGATTTTTTAGATTTTTTTATTCTTTATTTTTTTAAAAATTTTCCCGTAGGAGAAACGAGCTGAACCGGCCCGGTTCGGCTTGGCCGAACCAAGCATCGCCGATCGCCGGTCATCCTCTCCAGCGGGCACGACACCAAAAACGGCGTCGTTTTGCCGTTTTTTCATTTAAACATTTTACAAACACCTGGTGGGCATTATTTCCATTTCAATGTTCTCGAGGCCGCGACTTTGAGCTCACCGTCGGCAACCTTCCGCGACTATCTCGCCATTTTGATTACACCATTATGAAGTCTATGTGTTCCATTAGCAATTTAGTCCAACCAAAGCGTCGCCGGACTTTCGCCGGACGGCGAAAAACCCGGCCAAAAAACCTAACTCACAACAATTCTAGATTAATTCCTAGAAACTTCCAAGTCTCGATTCTATTTGCCCTAACCGTCTATATCGTTCAAAACAGACATCAAAACACCAGTAAAGATCAAGGAAACTAACTTGAATGGCCCTACGGCCATGGCAATGCTTCGGCGGGGTCACCGAAGCTCCGATGAAAGGGATTTATGCATGGCCGACTCGGTTTATACGTGTTTTCCAATAGAAAATGCAATCAAATCAAGTAAAACATGATTAGAACACATTTTAGGCACCTAATATAGTAAAACCATAGAAAAACATGCACAAACAAATGAAAACACTATTCTAGAATTCTGGAAAAAATATGACCATGAGCGAATTGTCGAAGTGATCTGCATCCCGAGGGTTGTTCCTTGACACTTGGTCTTCACCCCAGTGGTCTTGGTTTTGCCAGAACAGGTCTGGATCGGTCGGACGGAGCTCGTTTTCAGGCATTCACAGTCAACTGGACTGACCAAACGATGAGGGGAGAATCACGGCCAAATCACGATTTGTCGGTGCTCTGCCGTCCACGGCAGCACCAAGCATTCATGAGGGGACTCGACCCTCTCTCTCTAACTTTTTCACTTTGGTTTTGCTCCTTTCTCTCACCTCTCTTTCTTTGGAATTTCATCGATCAGGTTCCCTTCCTCTCCTTCAGTTTTTCTTCATTATTTTGTTGATCGATTCCCACCCAAATTCAGTTAAAATCGACTTATAATTGGTTAAGGATGATTATCTAGTGCCAGTTAGAGATTTTCCAGCTGGCCAGTCAATTTCCACGTGCCAAAATAGCTAAAATAATCGGTGAAGTCGCGGGCTTGATTCGGTTTTCTAGGTTCATTGTCCTTCGGGCTGAGTCAGGCGAAGAAGACAACCTACCCGGGTCGGTTCGGGTTGACCTGACCAACCCGGCAGACTTAGGTAGGTCTAAATTCGTCAATTCAACCCAATTTTGACCCAATTTTCCAAATTTAACCCCAAAATTAAATTCCCCATCATATTCCAAACCTAAATATACAAATTTCCCCAATTTTTATTATAATTGTGTCCAAGATTTTCTCATTTTTATATTCGGGTTAATAGGGTTTTGTTTAATTTGATGTCCTAATGACATGATTAGGCAAAATTGATGCCAAAGTTGAATTAACCACATCTGATTAACCCTAGAAATGATGGGCTCACATTTTGACAATTTCATATTGGGCACGATTGCTAATTTGTATTCAAAATTCTTAATTTTCAATTAAATTTTTGTGGATTTTTTCTTTTACATCAAATTGTGCAATTAGACTGACCATTATGCAAGTCAAGGTCCCAGAATCAATTGTTGTGAAGATACTATGACTTAAAAATGACTAGAAAAAATTTAATTGCAGTTTTGGTTCAATTGGGATTTCATTTTGCCCAATTTTGGGGAAAAACATATACCTGATTATATTTTTCAAAATTGACAATGTATTCATGAAATTGGATTTAAAATAAGGCTAATGACTATTTTTGTGGAATTTTCTGATTTCATTTGCTATTTTTCTTGATTTTCTTACTTATTTTGACTAAAAGAAATTAAGGAATAATGCTAAAAAATGCTAAAAAATTATTTGTTTTTTGATTTAGAAATAGGTCTCTAGGCTTGGCCAAGATTCCTAGACCTAATTTTGAAATTTTTGAAAATATAAAAAAAATGAGTTAAAAATTAAGTGTCAACAAATGAAGATCGAAATGAGACTCCTGTGCTAATTGGTGCTTGTGACGTTCTTCCTTGATATCTAAGCTTCGATTTGGTGACTTTAGCTTCATCGGAGAATGCCTAGCTACACTGAACGAGCCTGAGCTTTAGGCCTTCACACATGATTGACCTTATTGAACCCAGGGAAAGAGGTCACGCCCATGCTCTGATTTGCCAAGACTCCGTTGTATAGGGCGGCGCCAAACACTCAGAAAGGAACCTCTACCTTCTTCTCTCTCTCTCTCTCTCTCTCTCTCTCTCTCTCTCTCTCTCTCTCTCTCTCTCTCTCTCTCTCCCCTTTCTCTCAGTCATTTCAACGAGCACCCTCCCCTCGCAATGTTTAGTTTTATTCCTTTTTGTTCATTGATTTTTTCCCACCCAAAGTTTGCTGGAACCGACCTTGAATCAGTTAGGGTGATTCCCTTACGCCAGCTGGATATTTTCCAACTAGTCAAGTCAATTTACACGTGCTAGATTAACCGGAGAAGATTCACGAAGTTGCGGGTTTGAGTTATAATTTTCTGGGTTTGGCATGTTCTGGCTAGGTCGAGTAAGGAAGACAACCAACTCGGATCGGGTCGGGTTACCCGGTTGACCCGGCAAACCTAGGTTGGTCTAAATTTGCTAACTAAGCTCAATTTTGACCCAATTTTCAAAATTAAACCCCAAAATTGAATTCCCCATCACATTCCGAACCTAAATATATGATTTTCCCCAATTTTTGTTATAATTGTATCCAAGATTTTCACATTTTTGTATTTGGGTTAATAGGATTTTATTCAATTTTATGTCCTAATGACCTGATTAGGAAAAATTGATGCCAAAATTGAATTACCCACATCTGATTAACCCTAGAAATAATAGCCTCATGGTTCAACAATTTCATATTGGGCAAGATTCCCAATTTGGGTTCAAAATTCTTATTTTTCAATTAAATTTTGGAAATTTTTTATTTTTATGTCAAATTGTACAATTAAACCAACCATTATGTAATTCAAGGTCCCAGAATCATTTGTTATAAAGACACTATGACTTAAAAATGACTAGAAAAAATTTAATTGCATTTTTGGTTCAATTTAGGTTTAATTTTGCCCAATTTTGGGAAAAACATATACCCAAATGCGATTTTTCAAAATTGATGATGTATTCATGAAATTGGATTTAAAATAAGACTAACGACTATTTTTATGGAATTTTCTGATTCCATTTGCTATTTTTCTTGATTTTTTTATCTATTTTGACAAAAAGAAATTAAGGAAAAATGCAGGCAAATGCTAAAAAAAATTATTTTTTGGTTTAGAAATAGGTTTCCAGGCTTGTACAAGATTCCTAGTCGTAATTTTGAGATTTTTGAAAATATAAAAAAAGATATAAAAATTAGGTGTCAACAAGTCCGAGTCTGCAAGGTTTGATTCAGATTGGGCACCGTAGGAGTGTTTAGTGCTTAGCTTAGAATCTTTTGGGAAGCCCTTTTTGTGTAGCTAGATAGCCTACCCAATCACCAGTTCCTTTTTAATGATGTTGGTGGATTCTAACCCTAGGAGCCTAATGTCTGATCGTATGGTTGATTGATGTAAAATTGTCAAGTTAATGTTATGTGTTTATTGATTTATACGAGTGTTATCCCTTTGTCATTATATACCATCAGGGTTGTTTATTATTTTCGCTTTCACTTGCGTATTTCGTTTGGATCGGCGACGAGTCCTAAGACGTTGCGTTCAATATGACAGATGTAGGGGTGTCGCGAACCCGTTTGGGTTCAGGGCGTGACAACATGTATTTTAAAGCAAATAATCTTGTGGTAAAAAACTCAACAACTTTTTGCAGAATTGAGTAGAATCAATTTTCTATATATACAAAAACTACTTGAGCGGTGCTTCTATCAAACAAATGAAATAACATGCAAATGAGATAGAGATAGATGCATGTAGATTTATAGTGGTTTACTTTGGAATAAGCCTACATCCACTCTTCTAGACTAATAATCACCAAGAAGGCTGGAATTCATTAGTAGCTATTGAGATGTTAAAGATTTAACTTGCACTGCTTCCATCCAAAGCTGGTAAATCACACTACCAAAAATACACACACTACTACTGTGACATTCTGAATTTCGACCTATTTTTGAGATTTATAAAATGGGTATTTCGTCAATACACCTATAGTTAAATCTCACCCGGAGCTAATCACTCTTGGGTTGTTAAAATTTTGAGGTTCACTAAAGTCACGTTCGATCGATTTGTCCGTTATTTAAAGTAGGAACTTGGGTGTTGAATTTCTCGGAATTTTGTGACAAAATTAATTGAACGATGTCAACATAAATGTGGCTAGCATCAAGATTACTCGAATTTGTCGAAAAATGAAATTTAGATCGGGTGCAAATTTTGACCAGTATACCTTCCTCTTTATTTAATTATATTTTGTGCTTTTTAGCCTTTTCTTTAATTTGGAAGTGTGATTTATTGGATACCTTAGATCTTGACTTGTTCTTCAAGATGGAATATGAGCCTTTAGATCAAGTAGTGGGGTGGTTGGTTCCTTGGAAGATTTGACTTTCTCTCTCTCTCTTTCTCTCTATCTCTCTCTCACCCCTTCCCCTTCTATTTTGGCCGATCTCCCCTCCTCCCTCTCGTGCGTGTGTCTTTGTCCATCGCCTAGCTACGCTAAATTTGAAATAGCCAACCGCCGCATGTTCGATCACCGCCCGCCCATCGCCTGCCCGACGACCGCCGTCGCTGCTGCTCTCGGCTCACTCCTAGCCGCCTCTCTCTCGCTTACCCCTCCTCTATTTTGTGCGAGCATGGGGCCATGCCGGAGGAGCAGCCACGTCCAACCGCCCTAACCCGTCATCCGGCCACCACCTAGCTCGAAGGCGTCGTCGGTATGTGTTTGCTGCCGTCCGCTTGGCTGTCTCTGCATCTCTCTCTATCTCCCTACTTCTCCTCCTTCTCCTCGTGGGGAGGACGATGAGTGTCTGGCTTTTCTTTGCCCAGCCGAGTTGATGCCGTACTCCACCTTGTCTTTCTCTCGGCCAATGTGCGCCTTGTCTTATAAACTACCATCCAGGCATCATGATGCTCATTGCGGTATCGGCTATCTTGCCCTTATCTCTTTCTTCGTGACCTCTCCTCTACTGGTCGAGCCGAGTCCTTCCTTTTCCTCACCCTTCTTCGCATGAGTAGTCGCACGCCATCAAGCCAAGGTCACCACCGTCCATCTATCCAGCCACTAGTCACTTCATGAGTCATCGCCCGTTACTGGATTCGGCCTTTCCTTTCCCGTACCGACCTGCTTCCCTCTCTGTTGTCCCTTCCTCTGTCTGACCATCACTGACACCATCACCTCGCCTGCACCCTGCCCAACCGTGAGCTACCATCTGCCTTCCCCTTCGAGGAACAGCCGCCTTGCTCGTCATCGGCCTAGGTCACCGCCTGCACGTCGAGACCCCAATAGCTCTGGCGATACTGCTATTGCTCGGTTGAGCTTAAGCAGCGCCTCTTGCTCTGTTTTCTTGTGTTTACTCAAGGTAAATGACAACCTAAACTTCGCTTACGACTTCGAGTATTATTAGACTTGTTTAGGGTCAATTAGAAGTGAATATAGGGCCAATTAGTGACTGTTTTGTGTGCTTATTATGGGTTGATGTGGGCTAGTTCGTAGATGGGAATGTCGATCTTTCGTGTGTTGATATGGCAGGCTGAATAGTGGCATTATGTGTGCTGTGGTAAGGCTATTTGATGGTAGAAATTGTGCTTAATCGATGGCAAGTTATCGAACTGAAGAGTGTCGTGTTTGATGGGGAAATGGGGACCGATTTAGGGTGGTTTATGATCGGTTTGTGGCTGGTTTGGTGGCCGTATAATGCTGGAAATTATGTCAAGTTTATTGGTTGTTCGTGCGTGATTCAATATTTGATTGGTGATGATTCGCGTTGATTATTCGTGGTTGGATTGACACATATTATGTGAGCTTTGGATTGATGTGATTGAATAAGGGGCCGAGCGTGTTTGAATGGCTGTTTAACTTGTGATTGCCCATGTGTGACCTAATGCTTGAATTGTGATTGCCATACTGGATGTTCCATGGCTATTTGTGACTGGTGGTAGGGGTTGAGAATGATTAAATGATGGCAGGTCGTTTGTGGTGAAACCGTGGCAGATTGGTTATGTGACGAGTTAATTTGGATTTACAATGGTGGATTTGGTTTTTTGGTTGGCTCATCGTGTGACCAATACTTGAAATGATTGGGTTGTGTGGTGTTTGTGAATCACTAATGCCTTAAGGCGTGTTTACGCGGAGATTGAATTGCTTTGAGGCATGTTTATGCGGAGATCGAAATGTCTTGAGGCGTGCTACGTGGGACAATGCCCGGATAGATCGAAGGGCTATCAACCTAAAGCGTGTTGATGCGGGTTGTGAGAAAGGACCTGAGGTGTGTTATGCGGGTCGTGGATGGGTTGAGTGAATTCGTATATGTTCGATTTTGGGTCGAATGTGATGTGTTGTGAGATGTTGTTACATTATATTGTTTTGGCTAATATGCAGGGGCTTTGCATGATTTAAGACGAGATAAGTTCGTCTGTTTGATTTCGGCATGTTGAATGTTGTATTGTAGGTTCAGTCTTGTTTGGGGTACGCCTTGGCCTATGTTAGGTTTATGTTGTCTACTTATTGAGATTTATTCTCATTGTTGTAATATAAACATTTCATATCCACGACCGTGACCAATTTGGAGACCTTGCCAGTGTACCACAAGGATTGAGGATAGGTCGAGTTACCCCGTCTCTTAATGCCCCTTTTGTAGTGGAGTTAGGCTATTCAACCACCGCCCATTTTTATGATGTGGTTCCGATGTTAGTGGCCTAACTTAAGGTTGTGTATTTATGAATGTTATTAGTTATGCCAAGAGTATGAATATGCATTCGTTGTTTTGAGTATGTGCCTTTTTGCTATCCCTCCTTACATGTTACTTGTCAGGGGTGTTCGAGTTTTGCTTCTGCTTGCATACGATCGTTAGAGTATTGGTTGGGTTGGCGACGAGTACTGGGATGTCGTGGTCATAATTGACCCGAGAAGGGATGTTGTGAGCTTGCAGAGTTTAGAGCGTGACATCCCAGTTGATTTGGTATCAAAGCAAGGCTAGCTCGATCCAAGTTGGTCGAAGTCTAGAGTGATAAGGAGCGATGACTTTGGGGTAATTAGTTAGGGAGACTTATGTGCCATGCGTATCCTCGAACTATTTGATTGTGATTGCTGAGTAAATTTGTGCAAATAATATGTGAAATGTAGGTACGTCAAGACTTGAGGTAAGTGCACGAATCATGTTGGTTGTGATTTAGTATTGTTTGTGAATGGCTGCCTGTTTTGTGAACTATTGTGGTGATTTACTGCCTAAGACTTGAGACTTGTTTAGTTGGCCTAGGTCTCTAATTCTTTAGTGGAATTATAACAAGTAGGCAAGTGTCAGAACCCATGAGTATGAGCTACCGAGGAAGAGGAAGAGGTCGAGGTCGAGGTCAAGGTCAAGGACGTGTGGGTCCGCTAGCTAGAGCTGTAAAGGATCCCAGGATGGATGGAATCCTAAGGGTACTTGAGGAAACTGGAATTTTAATGGGTAAACAAACTGAAGAACGGAATGCTATAATTGCCGCTGCTACTGAGGCCATTGTTGCGGCCATCAATAGGGCTAATGGAAATAACGAGAATTGTGGAAACGATGGAAATGATGGGAATCTAGGCCAGGGGCAAGTAAATATGAACAGGCCAATGTCTAAGCTGGTCAAACAATTTCTAAACTTAAAGCCTTCAAAGTTTGATGGGAATGGTGATACTAAGGTTGCACCACGATGAGTGGAGGAACTAGAGAAAGCTTTTGAAGTACTAGGGTGCACTGAGGAAGATAAAGTAACACTAGTAATCTACCAGCTCTAAGAAAATGCAAGTGATTGGTGGAAGGCCACAGAGGTCAAGTGTTTCTTGCTGGTATTGCTTAGAATTGGACCATTTTCACCGAAACCTTTAATGGCAAGTATTTCTCGAATAGTCCCGGAGAACAGAAGTTGGCAAAATTTATGAGGCTTCGCTAGGGCCAGATGTCAGTTGATCAATATGAAGCCAAGTTTGCAAGGTTGTCCAAGTTTGCCTTGAGAATGGTAGAGGACCCGTTGGACAAAGTCCGGAGGTTCCGAGATGGGCTTACGCTAAACCTCCGCAGTCAGATGATATCGTTGAACTTGAGGGGTTATCATAAGATTTATGACCGAGCTCAAGTAATTGAGCGTGATTTGGTGGATCGGACTACCCCCTTTGGATCATGGTATGCCTTGGCTAAGGACAACCGTCACATTGGAAAGAGGCCAATGATGGGAAATAGTCGCCTCGTCCCCTAATTAGGAAGAATATTGGGAAGCCGGCTCACTATTCGAATACGACTTGTCGACTTTGTGGGGAAAGGCACGGAAATAGGCCTTACCCGAGGAGGGGTGGAGAATGCTTTGGACATGGTGGGCGAGGTCACCAAGTGAGAAACTTCCCAAATCGACAGGTTAGGCCACTGATACAATTGTAGCAACTGCGAGTAGGACATCAAGCGGAGTTGCTCCACAGAATAATCAGAATCAACTACGGGCGTAAGGAAATGTGTACGTTGTGGCTAGGAAGGAAGCGAGGGATTTGTCTTAAAGGTCTAAATGCGATGTGTGCAGATAATTGATGTATTAGAAGTGATTTTCGAAATTATATACTCGAATGGTCACGTAAGACATGTAATTGCTCATGGTGAATAGATGCAATCAGTTTATGGATTTTTGAAATTACTGATGACATCCTTTGACAAGATTTGGATGAATGAGTTATCATTTGGAAATTTTAGATTTTGTAAAGAATCGAGGTGATTTGTTTTGGGAGACTATTGGATTGAAATTGGATGGATTGATCTTTGTCTTTGAGGTTTAGAAAGATAACTATCTTGTAGTTAACTCGTTCATTGAGGAACTAGGGCTAGAGGATATAGCCATGGTGTACAATTTCCCTGATATCTTTCCTCAGAAATTACCGGGTATTACCACCCGATAGAGAAGTGGAATTTGTGGTTGAATTGGCCCCAGAGGCGGAACCGATCTCGAAAGCACCTTATAGGATATTACTGTTAGAGTTGAAGGAACTGAAGATCCAAAAGAATGAATTGTTGGAAAAAGGCTTTATTCATCTGAGTGCGTCTCAATGGGGAGCGCCGGTCTTATTCGTGAGAAAGAAGGAAGGGTCATTAAGGTTATGCATCGACTATAGACAGTTGAATCAGGTAACCATTAAGAACAAACACCTACTGCCGAGGATAGATGACTTGTTCGATCAGTTATAAGGGGCATCGGTGTTCTCTAAGATCGACTTAAGGATGGGATACCATCAATTGAGAATCAAGATGGAAGATATACCAAAGATAATATTTAGGACAAGGTATGGACACTATAAGTTTCAGTTATGCAGTTTAAATTTACTAACACCCTTGCTGGCTTTATGGATTTAATGAATCGAATATTCAAGGAATTTCTGGATCGATTTGTCATCGTGTTTATAGATGATATCTTAGTATACTCAAAGAGGTCCATTGAGCATGAGTTACATTTATGAAAGGTTTTACGAACCTTAAGAGAATATGCATTCTACGTTAAGTTCAGTAAGTGCGAATTCTCGCTTTATCGAGTGGCGTTTTTAGGACATGTGATATATAGGGAAGGAATTTCAATGGATCCGACAAAGATTGAAGCTGTCATGAATTGGCCAAGGTGACAATAGTAACTGAAGTTCAGAGTTTCTTGGGTCTGGCAAGTTAATATAGATGTTTCGTGGAAAGGTTTTTAGCATTAGCAACACCACTGATGCGTCTATTAAAGAAGGAAACAAGGTTCGAATGGACAGATAAGTATGAAAGGAGTTTTCCGGAGTTAAAGCGATTGATGACCACATCGGTGTTGACAATTCTATCGGTCTAAGAGGATCTGAAATCTCGATGTTTTGTCACATCCCAATTTTTGGGCCTGGGAAGCCGCAGGTAAATGGTAGTATCCTCAATTTCAGTCCCTGGAAATGGCTATGGTTTAAGTTTGACGGTTTTCCAGTCGAGAATAAAATGGTTTTCTCTTGTTTTGGAAAACCGAGTTTTCGGATCATGTGTACCCTTTTGTTTTGTTATTTTTTTGGGGAGACTTGTGTGATCCGAATTTCCAAATGCTGTCTTCTAAAAAGTTGTTCCAAACATTTTGAAGTTTTACATGATTTAATTTCAGAATTTTTAGAATTGAGATGAGTGGTACGATGGCCTGATTTTCGGACTGTGCGAAACTGCCCGGAATGGGTATTTCGATGATGTTTACACCGTCTTGATTTTCTACAGGCTTTTCTGGGCAGATTTTAGAAATGTTTTCTTCACAAAAGTTGTTGAGGACTTCCTTTTCTATAATGTGTGTAAATTTGGGAATTTTCTGAGATGATTTGGATACTGGACAGAGCTTATTTTGAGAAATAAAAATGCTGTTCCAGTAAGCTATTTTTAGTCTGTCTTTGAGTGACTGAAAATGGTGTTTACAAAGAGATTTAGATTTTGTGTTCTTCAGGGAAAATGTTTATTAAGGTCTTTTTTATGACATATCCGAAATTGAGAATTTTTGGAGTTCATTTACTATGATTTAAAGTCCAATTTCGTGAACAGTGCAAAACTGTTCGGTGTTGCCAGATTTCAAATATTTAGCATTTTCTATACGAAAACGTTGGAATTTGGACTTGGTATCTTCTGGTGAATTAAAGTACGCGTTCTGAGCTTTCAAATGAGATATTTTATGCATTTTTCGGAGGTCGGACCAGGGGAAAACGAAATTTGGAATAAATAGCCAAGAGTGAAGCTTGTTCAAGAAGTTTAATTAATGGCTTGCATTAATTGCTTGGCTTCATTTTTCCACAAGCATTTATTGGCCATTATGATGCTTGACTTTGATGGCCATTCATGATGGCAAGTGAGGTAAGCGATGACCTCACGCGCCCGACGACATAAGCGCTTACCTCATCCTTTTCTTTGGCCCCAAGTTTTGGCTCACTATAAATAGGAGAAGGGCCATTCAGCCAAGGGAGAGAGAAGGAGAGAGAGAGAGAGAGTAGCCGTGAGGGAGAGAGAGAGAGAGAGAAAAAGAGAGGACCAAAGTTGACCTTCATTATTCTAGTTCATTAAGAGCATTTAATGACATTAAATGCGTGCTATCATGACTTTTGACTATTGTGCGCATTCACACTTGGCTTCTTTTTCAAGCTTATTTGTCTATAAGAAGCTAGAAGCCTCACATGAAGCTTCCCCACCCTCTCCTCCTCTCTCACGCCATCCTCCAATCTCACGCCAACAACATCTTCTTCTTCCCTTGTTCTTATTTTCTCACTTTGGCCAAGAAACTCACGCCCGAATCAACCCCGAACCGGCCCGTGTTCCTACTTGTTCCCATCCAAGAGCCACGGTTTGGCCTTGGTAGACATCGTCTTGGTCGGCAAAGCAAGGAGGAAGAGAGGAAAAAGCTCGAAACTTCCCGAGCTCACCTGTCTTGACCCCCGTTCTCTAAGTTTTGTTTGACGTTGAGTAAGTAAACTTCCTAATATCGGGAAAGGAAGTTGTGATGCGTTGACACGGTTTGCTTGGACCGTTTCTCGGTCATTTGGTTGATTGTGGTTGGTTCATTTCTTGATTTGATCATGTTTCGTATTTGGTGTTGTTTTGAGATAGAATCGAGACTTGAATGGCAAGGTGCACATGTTATAGCCATGCTTGATGTTCTCTTGTATGAACTTTGCTATTGATCCGCCATTGATGCGGGTGCGGTGAGGGCCGGCTTGTGCTAACAAACGATCCCCATCCTCGCTTGATAATAGTAGGTTTACTTACTGAGTCTCCCCGACTCATCCCTTTTTTCCCACCCTCGGTCCCAGAGGATGGTCGCACGACGGACGGCAGCGAAAGGGAGAGCTTGAGCCATGTTGGAGTTCGGGGAAAAGCGAGGAGCCGTGAACCCGAGTAGTGGGCTTAGGACACCCAAGCCACATGTTTGTTATGTGTAAATAGCTATGAAAATATGTGTTGTTGCCATGGCCCGAAGGGCTTTGTTAAAAACATGTTTGTATGAATTATAAACATAAGGTTTGCTCATGATGCTGTTGTCTTAATCCCGCTTGTACTTTTTGTTGTGATCGTCACAAGATATGCTTCCGCGTGTGTGTAACGAAGATAATAATGAACGGGACGTCACGTTAATGGCCCCGAGGTAGGGGGCGCCACGATGACGTATCGTTAAAGGGATTAGGATGCGTGCTAATGCAACATGGAAAGGTGGTAGCATATGCATCGCAACAATTGAGACTGCATGAGTTAAATTATCCAACACACAACTTAGAATTGGCCGTGATTATTTTCGCCCTTAAGATCTGGAGGCATTAGTTATGTGGAGAGAAATTTCAGATTTATACGGACCATCAAAATTTGAGGTACTTGTTTTCCTAAAAGGAACTAAACATGAGACAGCATTGATGGATGGAATTCCTTAAAGATTATGACTGCGATATTTTGTATCACTCCGGAAAGGCTAATAAAGTGGTGGATGCACTAAGTCGAAAATCAAGCATCATACATATTATGGTCAAAGAATAGACCTTGTTGGCGCAAGTCTGAGATTCGGAGTTTAAGTTTGAGGTAAGTCATGTTTTAAGTTTACTTGCCGCATTGGGGATTGAACTGGAAATCCAAACTAAGATTAAGGCTTTACAATTGACGGACTTGAAGATTCAGAAAATTTTGGGAATGGATGTCACCAAAAGGAAACCAAGCTTCCAGGTATCCGAGATAGAATTTTGATATTCCGTGGACGATTATGTGTACCCAACAATGTAGGACTTAAGAACGAGATTTTGTCAGAGAAGCTCATCATAGCAATTATAGTATTCACCTGAGTAGTATAAAGATGTATCAGAACTGGCGATAACATTTTTGGTGAAATGGCATGAAGGTGGATGTAGCCAAGTATTTGACATGCTAGTAAGTAAAGGCACAACACTACAAGCCGAGTGGAATGTTGCAGCTATTGAGAATCCCCGAATGAAAATAGGAATACATCACGATGGACTTTGTTATAGGAATATCAAGGAGTATGAGGGACCATGATTCAATTTGGGTGGTAGTTAATCAATTGACAAAGTCAGCATATTTTCTAGCAGTGTGAAAGGACTTTGCGTTGGAAAGGTACACAGAGCTGCATCTGCAACAGATAATTCGTCTACATGGAGTGTCAGTGATGATTACCTCAAACTATGATCCTAAGTTTACTACCGCTTTTTGAAAAAGTCTTCACACGGCATTAGGAACGAAGTTACAATTTAGCACAACCTATCATCTGCAAACAGATGGCGAGTCTAAGAAGACGATTCAAACTTTGGAAGATATATTGCAAGCATATGTGTTGGACTTTAAGGGTAGTTGGAAAAAACAGTTGCATTTAGTTGAATTCGCCTACAACAATAGCTACCAACAAAGTATCAAAATAGCACCATTTGAAGCGTTGTATGGTAGAACTTGTCGAACGTTGTGCCCCTCTTTGAGATTGAGCTCGTTAGAGGTTGATCTCAAAGATAAGATGACATCTGAATTTTTAGTCGACTCACTAAATAAAATAAGATGGAAATTTCACAACAACTAATTAGGGATCTTGCTTTTGAAATTCGTGATCTAATATGAAGGTTATCTTTTTGGAACATCATTCGAAAAATTCTTAATGATTGAGAGAGAGAGAAACTTACTCGATTATGAGAGTTTCCTTGTTGCTCATCTAAGGGCGTGAATTGATGGTAGTGATGATTATGATGATTATTCTGATTTCGTGATTTAAAAATAAATCCACAAACCATGAACATCCAAGGCTCCTCGCCTAAGGATTTTGAATTCGCCTAATGGTTCCTCACCAATAGAACTTAAAATTTACCTGAGGGCTCTTCGTCTATAGGACTTTAATTTGCCTAGGGGCTCCTTATCGGTAGGACTTTAATTTGCCTAGGGGCCCCTCGCTAGTAAGACCTGAAATTTGCCTAGTGGTTCCTCACCAGTAGGACTTAGAAATTTTACCTAATGACTTCTCGCCAGTAGGACCTGAAATTTATCTAGTAGCTCCTCACCAGTAGGACTTTAAAATTTACCTAGGGACTCCTCGCCATTAAGACCTAAAATTTACCTAGTGATTCCTCACCAGTAGGACTTAGAAATTTTACCTAGTGACTCCTCGCAAGTACGACCTGAAATTTACCTAGCGGTTCCTCACCAGTAGGACTTTAAAATTTACCCAGGGGCTCCTCGCTTGTAGTGTTTGGAAATTGTCTAGTGGTTCCTCATCAGTAGGATTTGTAATTACCTAGTGACTCCTCGTCAGTAGGACTTATAATAGTTTTCTGAAGCTATGGTTTGCGATCACTAGCGGAGTGTCAATTCTCTGAGGCTACAAATTAACTATCACTCAAAAGAACTATGACGAGGCTATGCTTTAGGCCTAAAAAGTCATCCAAAGCTATAGATTGCGAACACTCGGAGAGTGATGGCTTCAAAGCTGCAAACCTACGAACACTTGGCAAGACTATAAAAATCACCCTGAAAAGGCCATTCTATGGGCCAAAAAGGGCAAAAGTACACCACATGTACCATAACTTGTGTATGGAAATCACTTTGGTGCCATAATTTTTTTTTTGATCACTTTGGTGTCAACTTTTTGAAAAACGATCACTTTAGTGCCAATGCTGACATGGCCACGGAAATCTGACGTGGCTTTTTTTTTATTAATTTTCGATCTTGACATGGCTCACGGAAATCTGATGTGGCTCTTTTTTGATCGGAATTGTGGCGGAGTCACTAAAGTGATCTTTTTTCTCCGATTTTGGCATCAAAGTGATTCAAAAAAAAAGTTATGGCACCAAAGTGATCTCCAGACAAAGTTATGGCACCAATAGTGTCCTTTTGGCGCCAAAAAAGTCATCCAAAGCTACAGATTGTGAAAACTCGGAAGGTGATGATTACGAAGCTACAACTTGCGAACACTTGGCAAGACCATAAAAATCACCATGAATAGGCCATTCTATGGGCCAAAAAAGTCATCCAAAGCTACAGATTGCAAACACTCGGAGGGTGATGGTTCCGAAGCTACAAACCTGCGAACACTTGGCAAGACTATGAAAAATCACCATATTCAAAGCTGCAAAATCGCGATCACTCATGAGAATCATCACTCAGAGGCTACGAAGGGCAATTTGCTTTAGAATACTTGTTTTGTCTAGTGGCCTCCTCACCAAATAGGTCTTTGGATGAGGCCATGCTTTGGGCCAAAAAAGTTATCTAAGGTTGCGAACACTCGGATGGTGATAACTCCGAAGCTACAATCCTGCAATCACTTGAGAGAATTGTTTTGCCTAGTAGCTCCTCGCCAAATAGGTCTTTGGATGAGGCCATACTTTGGGCCAAAAAAATTATCCAAGGTTACAGGTTGCGAATACTCGGAGGGTGATAACTCCGAAGCTACAATCCTGCGATCACTTGAGATAATTGTAAAAATCACCATTTTCAAAGTTGTAAAATCGTGATCACTCATGAGAATCATCACTTAGAGGCTACAAAGTTACAATTTGCTTTGGAATATCTGTTAAAAAAATGTGATTTTAAGGATAATTTCATGAAACCTTTATATGGTTTTTCAGCTAACCAAAAACTATTTTAAAACGTGGTTTTTTAGATTACCACAAACTTTTTGAAAACTTGATTTCTAGTTGACCAAAAAGTATTTGAAACCTGATTTTGAAATATGCATTCTTTATATTAAATGCATTTCAGGCAATCAAATTTCCTTTTTAAGAAAGTATTTGAGCAAAATGCTTGCTAACTTTCAAGAAATGCTTGAAATTATTATTTGGAAAACCTTCATTAGAAAGGATTTGTTTCAATCTATGAATTCGGTCTTTTCTTTCCTAACAGAAATGAGGATCACTCTGTATTCCTCAATTTATCTCACATAACCAATCTTTAGGTATTCAGAGATATTTGCAATGTATACAATCCGATTGATCTGACAAGGTCTTTTGAAGGATTGAAACATAAGCTTGGTCAAAGGCTATTCAAAAGATAAGCATTCTAAGGCCAAGAAAAGAATTTTGTCACAACTGACTTCGCGTCTACAAGTTAAGAACCTTGAGGATAAGATAAGAGAGTATTGCATACACTTTTTTGAGTGGTAACTTCTTGTCATGAAATCATATTTCACTTTCAAAATCCCAATCTGAAGAGTCTTTAGGTAAAGGTTGTAATGTCGGTATTGGGTAGGCTCAAAAGGCTCAATTGTTTTGTTTTGAATTCAGGGTTTTTGTAAAATTGGTGATCTTCTTGGCATCACCACCCTTTTCCTTTGTCCACTGGGGATCTTTTCTTGTCCTGACCACAAGAGTCTCCCAGATTCTCATCATGGTCCTTTCTTTTCAACTTCTAACTTGTTGTGATATTTGATTTTGCACAACCTGTGCTTTTCTTTTGATTTGACTTTTGTCATTCTTCTTTTGAATGCTCTTCTTTTTTTCTTTTTGCTCATTTTTCTAGGCATTGGCCTTACTTTTATCAGGCACACTGCTTTTTTATGCCCTTGAATTTTTGCATCTCTTTTTGTTTTTGACATTTTGAGTTCTAAGGACTCTGTGTCATGCTTTTTATTTTTAGAGTGGATCATATGCTCATGCTCCAATGTAAAGAGATGATCACCAATTTAAAGTTCTGAAATGAATATTAAGGCTTAATTGGGCTTTGCAAAGGATAATGTGTTTGGGATATGGAAACAAAATGCTCTTCTTCCTCTTGGGATGTTGTGAGCTTCCGTATGAATTCACCTGAAGTTATTACAAAAAGATTGATGCGAGTGCATGCAATAAAATCTTTCTTGATCCTTTTCTCCATAAATGTCAACCATGAACCTCTTAATTTGCCCTAGTGTGGGGTGGTTCTTAACAGGGTTGTTTTTGAAAATTTCGCCACTATTTATGCTCAAATTTGGTTTGCAAGGGATAAGCATATGTTTGGGATAACGAAATGATTGCCTTTCATCATTTCAATCCATGTAATCATTGCGAATATCCCCTATTCCCTTCAGATGAGGCCTTCTCTCATTCTGATACTCATCCTTCCATTCACTCGAGTGTATAGGGGACATAATTGGACATGGCTTACCTTTCATCAGTTGAAGGTCTTTCATTTGATTTTATCCAAACTTTCTTTGAAAATTCTCATGACATTCGTCAAAACTTCCTTTTTAAGGAATTCTGATGCGTAATGCATACTCAAAGAATGTGTGTTTCAAAGCTTTTTGTTTAAAGCACTTTTGAGGTAATTTTTTAAACAATCTTTCATGTTAATCCACTTGGGGAAAAGAAGTTTCATTTTTCCAAAAAATTAACCTCCTCGAGACCCAAATTTACAAGTTAGGGATACTTATCTGATCGGCTTGACAATATCCTTCTTGATTGTTTTGATTTGAATTTTTCAAGAAAAATTATCTTTTCAAACTTTTGCATTAATTTGCTTCACTAGGGATTTGAAAATGAAATGTTTGAGCTCAAATTCATGGGTTAGAGATACTTACCTAATCGGCTTGCCGGGATCCCCCTCGACTGTTCTAATTTGAATATCCACGAAGGATTGTTTCTTCAATCTCTTGTTTTGATTTCTCTCACTTTGGGGAAGTTGAATTTCTTTTCGTAAGAATAAACTTTTTAGGGTTCAAATTCATGAATTAGGTTTGATGAGATCCCTGTAAAATTAAAACCCAATGTTAACATTGGTTCAAGCATTGTTCATTTCAAATTGAAACGATACAACCAACCTCTTGTTCGTCTTGTCTTGATTATTCATTAAAGATTATCTTTTTTGATCTCTTATTTTGATTTACCCCACTTGGGGAATTGGAATCCTTTTGAATGACAGCTCACCTTTTAGATTGGTGAAAATTCTGCAAGGATTAAAAATCAAGTGTTAGAGTTTATTTGCACAATCCTTATCATCAATTGGAACAATACCGCCAACTTTTATGTGCTTCCAGTTTAATTCCACTGAGGATTTGTTTTTCGTAATTTCCTTCCTTTAAATTCCCTGGGGATGATAAAAGGGAACAATACGTTAGAAAGCAACATTGAGAAAAGTGAATTTGAGAATGACACTGCCCTTTTTCCAACTCCATTGAAGGATTTTAGAAGTCTTGAGTCATCTCAGATTTCCTTTTGTCATATTGTGCAAAATGAACAAACATGCTCTTTTGAATGCATGATATGTATGATATGCACATGTTCTACAAGGGTGCCAATCTTTTTTTTTGAAATGTTCAACTTCATTTCATGAGTAAAACATCTTGATAGCATCTGGAATGAATTTGATGCATGAGGTTTTATGAAAAACCATCTTGAAAAATTATTTTGAAATCAGATTGGAAAGGATCAAGAGGATAGAGGTAGTCCTTATATTCTTGGACATCATTGCTCTCAAAACTGTTTTCACAATTAGGAGTCATATAGAAACCCAAAACTTCACTCCTCATGAGTGAGAATGATATTCATCATCAGTTTGGTTTTGTTTCAATATGTCCTTAACAAAACATCAAACACTTTTATTGAATTAAAAAGCGTGATCACAACTATACTGACAAGAATGAAAATTGCAACTAAACCGAAATTGCAAACAACATCAACACGAAGCAGAAAAATTGTAAAGCAACAATAAGGAAAGGGTTTAAGAGAATCTTCCTACTCTAGTGCGTAGGTATCTTCTTCTTCAGTTATAACGACGCCAATAACGTCCTCTTCAAATAAACCCAGCAAAATAGACTCTGCCTCTGCATGTAAATTTTCTTCTAAAAGCAATTTGGGAGGTCCAGGAAAGTTTTCTCTGATATGAATATGATGATAGGGTAACTCTCTAGCCTTACCCTTCCACGTTGATAGGTTAATGGTTCGATCACCTCGGCTTCCACGGCCTTCATGAATCTTTTGACCTTGGCCTCGGCCTCCATGGTGATTACTGGTGACTTCATACCCCACCCCATACTTTTCTTTATGCCAAATGGGATGATGAGTTCTTTAATTCCTTGCATTTTTGTACCAAGTCCATCATCAAGGTTGAACCCGTATTAACATAATACATTTCCAGACATAATAGCCGATGTTGAAAATTTCGATGACTTCATGACACTACCAGCGGGAATTTGTACCATAGAAATCATCTCAAAAGAATGATAGCTAGGCTCTTCCTTTAACACGGGCTCGATATAAGGTATGGCACTTTCCTTGTAAGTGTTGAAGTTCGTCTCCCGATGCACGGTAATCATTTTATCGTTAATGACAAATCTAACCTTTTGATGAAGACTAGAAGGAATAGCGCCAGCCATATGAATCCAAGGCCTTCCCAGTAGTAGGTTAAAAGTCCTTAGAATGTCTATCACTTGGAAATTGATCAGGAAAGACACTGGGCCTATGTTTACTTCCTGCTCGATGTCACCGATAACATCTTTCTTCATCCCATCAAGCGAACGTACATTCATCTTCGAAGGCTTGATGAACCTTCATTAATTCCTTGATAATGCAGCATGCTTAATGGACACAAATTGAGTGTAGAGCCATTATCAATCAGCACGCAAGGATACTTCCTTGCCCCGACATTTGATGGCAATATATAAGGCCTTGTTATGTGAACGGCCATCCATTGGAAAATCTTTGTCAGAAAAAGCTATCTGATCTTTCAAAAGAATAGCTCTAACAAAATCTTATAGTTACACCTCGTTAATCGTATCAGAAACATGTACTTCAATAAGAAATTTTATAAGCACCGTCTTATGGCTTTCTGAGGTTTTGAAAAGATCCATTAATGAAATTTGAGCCGGCATCTTCCTAATTGCTCGATTACCTCGTATTCGCTTATCTTTATAATTGACAACAACTGCTTGACATCTTCTTTTGTTACTCCTTTCGTGTTCACCCTCTTTTAGGACATAACATCTTCCCGATCTGGTTATTGCATCAACTTTTTTAGGCGTGTAGTCCCATGGTACATATTTAGTACCAAATTTCTCCTTTGGAGGCAAGTTGATAACCACAGGCTGAACCCCTTGTTCTTCGATCCTTAATTGACCAATTGGGAGCTCAATGGTAATTGGTTCAACATGATCTTTCTTTTCCGCAAAGCTATCCACCTCATCGAGGTTGATCAGTAGTGGTGTAATCATGGACACCATGCTTTTGTCAGCTTCAATAATATCCATTCCACCCCAATCGTCAGGCACGATATTTTCATCTTTGGATGCCCATGAAGGTGGTGTATATTTGACACGGTAATTATACCGGCCACTGTTTTTCCCCAGATAATCCACAATTTCGCCTCATTTTTGTGTTTTGCAAATGAATCGTCTGTCTCCTTGGCGAGCTTTTTTCTTCCTTTTCTCGTCTTGATCTTCTTTCTCCTCAAGACTTAATTCGTTGATTGGGATTTCATCTATGCCTCCCCATCCATCAGGCACAATAGTTTCATTTTTAAAAGCCCAGGCTGGAGGTGTGTACTTAACACGGAAGTTGTATTTTCCACTGTCTTAACCAAGAAAGTCTACAGTGTCATCTTGCTCGAGTGATATTTGGGTGAATCGCCTTTCACCCTGTCGAATCCTATCCGTTTACTCTTCAAATTGATCTACTTCATCACTGGATGGAGTCTCATTTTATTTGCTGAGCTCATCGTCCAAGCCACCCCAACCATTGGGCACAATCACTTCGCTTTTAAAAGCCCATGGTGGTGGAGTATACTTTACTTGGGGCAAAAGGACCTTTGTTGGTGCCATAACTTGTGTCTGGAGATCACTTTGGTACCATAACTTTTTTGGATCACTTTGGTGCTAAAATCGGAGAAAAAGATCACTTTAGTGACTCCGCCAAAATTCCGGCCAAAACAAGTGCCACGTCCAGTTTCCTGCGAGCCACATCAGATTTCCGATGAGCCATGTCAGCATTGGAAATTAATAAAAAAGAGCCCACGTCAGATTTCCGGTGACCATGTCAGCATTGGCACTAAAGTGATCGTTTTTCAAAAAGTTGGCACCAAAGTGATCCAAAAAAAGTTATGGCACCAAAGTGATCTCCATACACAAGTTATGGCACTTGTGGTGTACTTTTGCCCTTTACTTGAAGTTGTATTTGCGAGAATCCTCTTCCAAGTTGTCTATAATTTCCCCTTTTAAGAATACTTCACGGCAGAAGTGAGCATCTCCTTGTCAAGCAGTCTTTAATTTGGCCTCATACTCATCTTCGTCATTGGGCCTTATTATTTCTCCCTCTATAAGGACCATATATTACCACGTTGTGCTTAGGAAAAGGGTTCTAATGCACACTTGGTTTTGGCTCTTGAAAACTTAATATCTTCTTGTCTATAAGCTATTGAACTTTGTATTTCAAAACCATACAATTGTCCACATTGTGTCCTTTTTCTCCCATATGATATGTGCAAGTCTTTGACTCATCATACCAGGAGAACCTTTTAGGATTATCTCTTGGCACTTCTTTGGCCACCAAATGTGTCATGCCCCGAACCCCACGGCGCACGAGTATCCCAACCGAGGTTGTATTTGTGTGCGACGTCCCAGGACGCGTCGTCTACCCAACATCCAAGCAGAGAATAGTGCACATACGGAAGCAATATAAATAAACACCCGTACAAACATCAACGTGACCAAGGATAGCACAAACAACATCAACAATTAACAACCACATACTTATAAATGTACACTTGGCATTAACATAGAAACATTTACAATATCCATTATCAATAACAAAACATTATCAAATGCGGGTCAGGGCCACTACGGCAAAAAGGGTAAGTGGCCAAGGTGGACAAACTAAACCTAAGGGAGGGCTACAATCCAAAAAGTGTCAACCCTCACCAACTATAGACTAAGGTCTAAACTAAACTAAGGCTCTCAATCCAAATCAGATCCTGACGAATCAGAAGAGCTCTCGGATGGCTCCTGCTCCTTCTTGAAATCCATCCCCTCAGGCTCTGACTCCAGCTCGGGGTACAGCTCCAAAAGCACCTCATCGGGGTCTCTCTCCTTGACCTCATCGTCCTACTCCATCGGCTTGGGCTCGTCCATTGAATCCATCGACTCCGGGTCTACGACCAAAACCTCCGGCTCCTCGTCCATGACCGTTGGCCCACCCATCTCTCCGGCAAACGGTGCATTGTCATCGGAACTCATACTCCCCTCTGTCAAGGATGCGAACTCTATTATCTCTCCATCTGTACTCTGAGGGTCCACCTCACCCATCCCGTTAAATGGGACATCAAAAGTCTGAAGAGATCCATACTCTCCGTCATGATCTCTAAAACACCACGCTATGTAGTCGTGGGACTCATAGAACATCTGGCCCACATCCACTAGTATAATAGATCGGTGCCTAATATATGCATCCCCGTTCCCTATAGGGCACTCCGTCGACGTTCGTCCAATATGGATCGGAATCCCAAAACGAACAGGTACTATAAACATCTCAGGGTTGAGGGTCTGAAATTTTGGGTTTAAACAACAATGAGATGAATCTGAACGAATAAAACCCCCTAAACCTAAACTAGGCTAATATGCACCTCCTGACAAGCAAATAGAACACAACAACCAATACAACAATAATTGACCTAGGCCCTTGGGCCGAGATCACTCACCTTGCTGACCCTGCAAGTTAGGCAATTCTATATATATCCATACGCGAATACGCTTGGTCACACATATGCCATACGCATGTTCATACTCATTAGTGCCTGTAATGTACACAAATTACCAAGTCATACATACTCGCATACTTGCCCATGCACTCTTGCATACACATGCCATCAATATGACCATGCTCATGATCTGGCTCAACAAAGCACACTTGCATACAAATCAATTCTCATTTAGAATTTGACCCGCGTAAAACGCATCAAGTCTATATCAAATCCCAGCACTTCATGGCCCGCATAAAACGCATCAAGCGCAACACCGATCTCTTTACGAACCAAAACCCGCGTAAAACGCATCAGGCTGGCGGTCTTCCGGACGAACCGGGCATCATCCCGCAAAACGCATCGTCGAGGATGGGTTCAACCCCGTAAAATGCATCGGGGCACTTAGTGATCACATGCTCGTACAACCAATTTTTATCTAACCCCGCGTAAAACGCATCAGGGCGATTAGGTGATCACATGCTTATGCTAGGCACGCATACTCGCACAATTCTCGTTTCAAACTCATACTCAGTAGGCGAAATGCGTGGCTTTGCGATCTTGATAATCGGGCATACACATGATGCACAACGAGCATCCAATTCACATAGGCAAATAATCAAGTAATGCCACAACAACATGCCCAACTACTCAATTCAATGTCACTTGGCATGGCATATAATTGATACCCACATAATAAAATTTCAATCAATAAAGATCGCGCCAATTTAATGACCAATCACACGCTGCATCGTTTGGTCACATGATCACACGACGTGGCATAATAAATTAATTATCAACAAGCCAAATCAAGTCACCAAATCAATCAAACAAGACATGCTCGGGATTTCCCAATTAAACCCTGAACCTTGCCGAAATTACTCCCATTGATTCCACAATTTTCCAGCCACTAAACAGCCCACTCTAGGGCACTAATCCACATTAAAATTAACCTAATAAGCTCCCAAATCACCATATAATCAATCTCCAATATTCAACCCTCAAATCAACTCAATAACTACCCTAATTAACCCCCAATTAAACCTAAACCTATCTAGAAACACACATTGGCCTAATTAAGGTTTAGGGTTAATTACTCACTATTATCCTAGGCTCCAAACATGGCTGATCGGCAGGGAATGGGCGGCTGATTGCCGGCGAGCCGGCGAAAATCAGTGGTAGAGTTCAGCGACCCGGCCCGGCGCTTTCGGGCGGCAATTCCAGCCGATCCTCGGCGGTGATAGGAGAGGTTGCTGGTCGGTGGTGGTGGTCGGGGTCAGGGAGAGTGGTGATCGAGTGGTGGTGGTGAAGCGGCAAGACGGCGGATGGCTTTCACGGACGGCGGCGGCGGTGGCCTTGGTGGGCGATGGTCTAGCGAGCAGTGGTGGCTTTCTTTGCACGCGGCCGAGAGAGAGGAAACGGAGAGAGAGAGATGATCGGTTGGTGGTGGTGGCGTGGCTTGATCGAGCAACGGCGGCGTAAGGTGGCGATGGTGTAACTTTCATGGCGGCAGCACTCAGTGGTGGACGGCTCTCACGCATAAAGAGAGGAAGGAAGAGAAAGAACCCGATTAGACGGGGTGAGATGGTGGTGGCCAGTCGATGTTGGTGACGTGGTGTGGCAGTGGCAGCGTGAAGCGAACGGGCGGTGCTCCGGGCGGGGGCGCTCCACGCCCACGAGAGAAAGGAGGAAGCCGAAGAAAGAGAGAGGGAGTGTTGGCTTGGGGAAGGGGCTGGTGTTTGGTAGAGTGAGGAAGTGAGAGAGAGAGAGAGTGTGTGTGTATATAGGTTAGTGTAGTGGAGTGGTTGGGCAATTTTCCATAATGCCAATCTTGCCCTTGTGTCCAATGACTAAGATCAAATCTTGTCCAATAATTGAGGGGGCAATTTGGTCTAAAATTTCGGTAGTGGAGGAGGGTTGACATGTCCAAATAATTCCAAAAATGTCCCCTAAAATTTCCCCAAAATTCGGAATACAATTATAGAGCCTAAGGGCAAAATGGTAATTTTCCGATTCTGGGCCAAAATTTCCATTTTTCGACTGTACCGACCCCAAACATGGTTGGCCACTCAAAATTGACGTCGTCCTCACAAAATAATCGTGTACGTCCACGAAAATCGACATCCAAGTCCGAATCTAATTTCGCGATCAAAATCACTCAATCTCAATTTTAGGGTCTCTCACTAACGGGCGACTATTTAGGGGTTATGCGTATCGACCTAGGATTACTCGAGTCGTGACGGCTTCGATTACCGAGAGAATGCGAGGAATTATCGCTAGTTTCGGAGGTTGTGATTGTTCGATTTAAGTTCGAGATTTGTTTTCCACGCGGACTCTTGGTCATGCGGAATCACCCGCGATTCGATCGTACGTCGTTGGCCAAACTAAATATGTCACCCTCCAAAGATCGGCCCACGTTAGCCCAAATATTTCCTCGTCGTTTCTCGGAATTGATGTCCGATTCGCGATCGGGTTCCTGGTCCATGTACCATTTTCCTAGTTAGCCATTCCCTACCGGTCAGTATCCCGAAAGTGATCAACTCTAGGAGAGACTTACTAAAATTAAATAAAAAATAATATCTACTTTATTGATCCTGAAAATAAGTCGAAATTCAGGATGTTACAAAATGCCTTTCCAACAACATCGATAGCAACTTAGACAGGGGCCGTGGCAACAGAGTGAATTGCCTTGCTGGTCTTTTCTTTAGCTTAAACTATTTTGGATTTCTCCAAGGAACGTTAGACTATCTTGGGAATGAAGCTTGATTGACATTGGGGCTAGATACCATAGAAACATCACATACAAGCTCTTTATCCTTTCTCCCAGGATGGGGTCCACGTACTGTCATGTCTTGAGATTTCCTTTCTTTCAATGACCATCCAATTCTTTCACCCACTTTCACCAACATGGTGAATGTTTGGCAGCTGATATATGCAGCTTATCGTAGTATTCATTCGGTAATGACTTCAAGAAGAGTTCAATAAGCTCATCCTTACTTATAGCCGATTTAGCTTGTGAGGCCACAATTTTCCACCTTTGAGCGTAAACTCTAAATCCTTCGTTTCTTCGCTTCTTAGTTCGGACTAAATCCTCCCTAGTTGGGAGTACTTCGACATTGAATTTGTATTGGCATAGAAATTCTCTCGCCAAATGGTCCCATTCGGTAAAGTCTTCTATGTCGAGAGCGGTATACCATGCCAGGGTTGCTCCCCTCAAACTATCTTGAAATGTGCTGATAAGAAGTGGCATATTGCCTGAATATCTTGCCATCTTGTGGAAATAATATTTCAAATGGCTTTTAGGACAGCCAGTTCCATCATATTTATTCACGAACTCCGGTTCTTTGTAATTTTTTGGAACTACCACCTTTGTATAAAGCGAGAATTTATCAAGTCTTTGGAGTTCATATCCTTGGCTTGCAAGGTATTCTTCAATTTTGGCCAATCGTTTGGCCTCTTCTTCATCTTTAGATGTCCTCTTAGTTTGATCATCCTCTTCCAAATTTACCACCTCATGCGTAGTCTTCGGAGGATTCTCTTGAACCGGTTCTTTGTTTCTAATTGGATCTTTGATCGGTGTTTCGGTGGCATTTAAAGTTCCCACATTTGGAGTAGTAGGATAAGATCCTCGAGATACGAGGATAAAAGTCTTCATTTCTGCCATCATGACAGCCATCTGGGTCATTTGATTCTCAACTTCAGCTAATCGAGCACAGGTTTCTTCCTCAGCCATTTTAACGTGTAAACGGGTTTGGGGTCTTTTGCCTTCTGTTGCTAAAAAAACCTTACTGCATGAAAACCATTGGAATATTAGAATTGGTGAAATGGCTATGAAAACCTACATTCTTTCAATTATATGGTTTCTTGTGATTAACAAGGATAAGAACTTTTATACATGCCTTAGTCTTGTGTAAAACTTTTCATCAATGTTCTTCTCAAGGAATCATACCATTTAAAGAATTGTAATCCATGGTGATCCCTCTTTTTTAATCATGTCTTTGAATTTAGCCAAATGGATTTTGAAAATGAGTGTTTCATATAAAATCCAAGATTACTTTACAAAATTATTTTAAACTCGAATGGGAATTCTAAATCATCCAAGTCTAGGTTTTTTTGTTAACTAAGGTAGATTCCGCCTTTTGGTATTCTTCCCATTCCTTAATTCAAGCCTCCCATTCTTCCACATCAATCACGACTTCTTCGGGGATGTAAGGCTCAATTCCATGCACATGTGTTACAATGTATTGTGGGACATACTCTTCCTCAAGTTCCGTTATAATGCTCAATGGAACGTATGGCTTCACATCAATTGGTCACTTACTTTCCATCCACTCGATGTATTCCTTGAATGCCATATAAATCTTCACGTCTCCTTCCAAGTTTTTTGTCCATTCCACCACTTGTTAAGGTGAATTATCCAAAGAAAGGATAATTTTGTGAACCTTGACTTGAAGGTTCTTCTTTTCTTCTTCGGGTATAATCCCACTTGGGATGTCAAAGGTAAACTCCTTAGGGTTCCATGCCGGTGAGACTTGTTGAAGAATCCAAAATTGTCTGACAACTCTCAAAGGACAATAAGCGGCTCCCCCATTCAATCCAAGTAATGGTATCGCCTTCCCTTCTTGGCTTGTAATCTTTACCTTGTCAATCTTTAGCCAATTGATCTGCCATTGGATTTGACTAGGAGTTAAGGTTCTAATGAAATTGGCCCAATCTAAGAAAGATTGTTTGGGTAATTTGTTTTGGATACGAATATATCACTCAATTGGATTTACCACTGAACAAATTTTGTAGATGTTCATGAAACGACACCAAGGTCGACTGTGAGAGATGAACCATAAGGATATGAGACGAATAGAAGCTTGAAAGATTCCTTCTTCACGATTTTGATATGTGTTCAAGGAAATGATGGTTTGGGCAAGCAGCATATTAGAGAAATCCCATTTGACACATGCTTCCCTTGCAATCACAGTCACTAAAGGTAATCTCGCTCTAGATACGAGGAATAGAACGAAGCCAAAGAAGGCTAGAATGAAAACCCGAGCCGAAGTGTTTCTCATTTTCCTAGGATGTTTGGAAAAATTGGCTACTAGAAAGGATAATGAAAATCTACCCGTGTTTAATTTGATTAACTTTTGAATTTTGAAAGTTTTGAGGTTAAGGAAGAATGCTTATGGGATTAAGTCCAACGGGTGGCTTTACGATCCTAGGTTTAGAATCAATTCCAATGGCGACTTGATATTCTTCTAAAGTCGGAGTCAATTCATACTCTCCAAATTGGAAAGTGGCGGTGGAAACTTCCCAAAAATGTACTAAGGCTTGGATCAAACTGACTTGATGTTCCACATGAATCAAGTTTAGAAGGTATCCCAATCTATCTTGGACATAAATTTGGTTGTCTTTGGTCATTTTTTTCCACCAAGCCATGAGCTCTTTTCGTGGAATGGGAACCACTTGGATGTCTAGTTTTCCCATCGAGCCTAATCATGCAAAAAAGTTGATTATTAATCACGATGGTTTACTCGTCAATTTCTAAATGCCCCCATTTTAATTATATGTCCTTTTATGGGAAAAATGGAGGTAAAGTACGTTTGCATACTTATGATGTAATACAAATATCACTTCTAATCCATCTATGCTTTAAAAGAGCATATACTTGAAAAATATAAATGAAACAAATGTTTAATGTAAATGCCTTTTGTCATGCTCTATTTTGACCATAAAGTCTTATTCTATGATTTACAACTTCAAATACATCGAAAATAGACTTTTGGGAGATAGGATTGTACATTACATCTTGAGTAATTAATCTACTTGAATTACATTGGAAATCGCCATGGACCTATACATTCTATCTAGAAATGAAAAATATGTTCAATTGGAGCATGGCATCCTATTCATTCATTCTACTATGAAAAGGCATTTTGATCAAACATTCATTGTCATTTGAGCATCTTTTTTTAACAAAATTGTATTGACTAACTTTTCATAATTAAAAAGATGAGAAGTGGAATGACACTTACTTACCAACATATTTTTGCTTGATTTTAGGTATACCAACCACAAAGATAAGCATATGCAACAAGTGAGGTTTTGACACCTAAAATGGATAGGCTATATTAAAGGCTTAAGGTCCCCACCTTAATGGACAAGGGATTCCATTCCAATAGGCAATCGGCCTAAAGTAATGAATATTATTCCATCTCGGTAATCGAAATTGTATTTAAATGATCCCATGAGCAATCGGCTCACAATTTCGCCAAAACAAATACCTCCTAAGGGTGATCCTAAATGTAGCCGGAGTTGGGCCACGGGTAGTGTGTGCTAAAAGTGTAGTGCTAAAGCAATTTAAAGACAAACGCAACAATTTATAACCAAATAGTACTTCTAAAATTTGGTGAAATCACATTCAATCCCAATACCATCCTGCAAAACAAAGGTAAGCACAAACTACACCCCTTATACCTCCTACCTGCATCACCATTCAACACGTCATTAGTGAAACGTAGCTGGGATCCTTGCAAGCACAAACACATGCATACCATTATATCTAAGCCTAAGTCCACTTAGAATCCTAAGCATCCCAGCGGAGTCACCAAGCCTGTCACGCCATGCTCTCGCATGATAGAATGGAGGTATTTTTCCACACAGGTCTCTCCTAGACCATACCTTGATGACAGTGGGGTTTATTCGATCTAAAATTGAATTTGGAGTCGCCACTAGTTATTTACGATAGGTCGACTAAAAACCTAATTGAGGTACGGGAGAAGTACCACAATCCTACGAAGCAGAGATTTTGAGTAAGGAACTTAGTTACGTTAATAATCCCAAATTGAGACCATTAACGCCCTTTCGGTACCTAAGAACAATATGGCATGTCTAACGTGTCACATGGATCCCTAAGGTCAATTCACTATTCTAATCATGAACAAACAATTAAGCACCTAAAGAATTAAGTGCACAACCAATGGCAAATCAATCATAGCAACTCTAATTTGGCCACTAAAATGAAAATCTAGTAAACACCCAAACCCTAATGAAGTTTTAATAGCTTGTTCATTTCATTGTACATTTTTAGGGTTTAGGGTTTTTTAAGGGGTTTTTCCTTTAAATTTGGAATTTTCCAAGAATGCCATTTGGGCACTTTTGAAAATTCAAATTTCACTTTTGATGGTTGGTCACGATAATTTTGAATCATTTTGTGGATTTTCAAAATTTTTGATTTTTTTTATTAAAAATTTTTTATTTCCAAAAATTCAAATTTCACTTTTTATGACTAGCCATGATGATTTTGGACCTTTCTATAAATTTTTAAATTTTTTGAATCTTTTGAATTTTTGATTTTTTTTCGAAAAAATTTTTAAAATCGAAATTTGATTTTTTAGGATTTTCTAGAAATTTTTATGAATTTTCCAATTTTTCAATTTTTTATTGATTTTCTAAAATTTTCAAAAGTTTTTTTATTTGTGTTTTGCGAATTTTCTGGAATTTTTTTAATGAATTTTTATGCATTTTCTAATTTTTATGAATTTTCATGAATTTTCTTAAATTTTCCAATTTTCTAAAAAACATCTAATTTTTTATGATTTTTGTAATTTTTTTCATATTTTTTTTTGTTTTTTCTATTTTTTATTTGATTTTTCTATTTTTTAATTTTTTTATTAAAATTTTCAAAATTTTCCTACCGGAAATGAACCAGGATTGGATGGTTCGGATCGGTTCATAGGGACCGAACCCGTGCCACACCAATGTCGGTCGCCGGGTCACCCCTCCAACGAGCAAATGACCAAAACGACACCGTTTATGACATTTTTCATTTCGGCATTTTACCAAGCACCTGGTGCGCATGAACTTTTGTTTAATATTTTCAAGGCCGAGACTTGGGCCCGTCACTAGTGGGTCTCCAAAGAACTATTTTCCGGGGGTGTTTCTGTCATGCCCCATTACCCCACGAAGCATGATCATCCGCGTATAGGTCGAAATGTAGTGTGACGCTCCCAGGTTACGTCATCGACCCAACAACCTAAATCAGAGAAAACACGACACATGCGGAAACGACATATATATAGTATATATATACACCAGGACAATTTAAAAAACAACCATGAATAGCAACGAACAATAATATAAGAACGATTAAAAACAATATCTACATTCATTATAAAACTTATATACATTATCCATTTATAATCAAGATACAACAAAAGGGCCACGAAAACAAAAAGGGATCGGCAATGAGGAGGGTACTAGATCTAGGAGCTCTTTTCTCTTGATCTAGTTCTATATCTAAGAGTTTGAACTCTCTTGATCTGGTTCTAGATTTAAGAAATACTCTCTCCTAATTTAGATTTGTGAGTTTAATAATATTTTTGGGGATTGGACACCCTCGTGCTCTATACGTGTACAGGTTCTCTACCTCTAGTTTCAATGGTGATCATAGGATTTCTAGTTTCTCGCTGAACTACAATGATTTGCTCTTTGAAAAGCTAGATCTATGTTTATTCAACCTGTTTTGGTTATCTCCATATGGCGATGGTGTGGAGGAAGCCAATCCTAAGTGCGCACCGCCAACCGACAAGCTATAGTTACTAGAGAAGGGATTTCCAGCATGTGTTTTGGTTTTAGGCGCGCACCGCCAACTGACAAGCTATAGTTACTAGAGAAGGGATTTCCAGCGTGCGTTTTGGTTTTTGTACATTAGACCAGAGGGGCCTTTTGGTTGTAACAATAAATTATGTGTTGTACTTATCGATTCCATCCTAAAGAAATGACAAGTATTTTAAAGCCAATAATCTTGTGGTAAAAAACTTGACAACTTTTTGCAGAATTCAGTAGGATCAATTTTTTTTTTTTGTGAATGTAAGTATTATAAATCAGATGAAGTATAGCAGCTTAGTGGCATCCCCTAGCATTACAAAAAGTGCTAATAATTCAAAAAGATGGAGGTAGGAAGTCTTCATATAGTAGCCAATACAACATTTGTGTGGGAAGGTCTAATTCTTTGCTTTACCTCTGACATTTTTACGAATCTTAGCCGAAAAGAATATGAAAGTTAGTGGACTTGTTTTGAAACCTTCTATTGTTGCGCTCCATCCAAATGCAATATATGGTTGCTAGAAAGGACAACTTGAGGAGTCTTGCTGCCAAGTCCTTACCCTTTGTTGCCCTAATCATCCACCGAAGTTCTTTATTCCACCATTCTAAAGGGCGTCTGATCCCATGTTGTGCTAGAATATAACGCCATATGTTGTTTGTCTACTCACACTGGAAGAATAAATATGTTCTATCTTCAATACCAGCCCTATAGAAATTACACCGAATATCAATTGAAGACATCCATTGTGCAATGATTCCTGCTGTAGTAGTCTATCTCTGCAAATTAGCTAACCAATAAAATTGTGTTTGTTAAAGCCGCTGATCCAAATTAGGTTATACCACTCCACAGCTGGTCCCACATGTCTGAGTTCATCTATATATCTTAGCAACAGTATTTTGGGCTCGGGATAATCGACGTTAGAATGGGTCTCAGTTTGAGGAGACATCTCCAGCTCCAAGCCATATTGCCTTTGATGTCAAGCTGCATAATTGGGGCACCTCTACATTTGGTGTTGTGAATCCAAATACTCCAAAAGGGAAGAGGATGGAAGATTGATAAGGTTCCACAACATACGACCTAGCAATACTTTGTTCCATAAGTTCAAATTAGGTAATCCTAATCCTCCTTCCCTTTTAGGTGAGCATACTACATGCCATGCAACCCTATGCGAGCCATGATTTGCTGTATTATCAACCCATAAGAATTGTCAACCTCTTATATAGTGTGCTTTGGAAGTAAGGACATTTGCATCCAGTAGGTGCAGATAGAGATGATGACTGATTTGGCTAATTATAGATGCCTTGCATAACTAATATGCTTCATGCCCCAACTTTCAATTTTCTTGAAGACCTTATCAGTAAGACTCTTACAGTCCGTGTGGGTAAGTCTTCTGGTAACAAGGGGGATACCCAAGTATTTGACAAGGATGGTACCTGTAGAAAAAGGCATGTGGTCCAGTATAAGGTGCTTCTCATCCTCATTCAATCCAGAGAAAAAGATTTAACAGTTGTCCAGGTTGAAACGCAATACTGTGAGAGTTGCAAATTCATCTAGGGCATCTATAAGGCAAAGGACAGAATCTACATCTTCATGAGAAAATAATAACAAGTTGTTTGCGAAGCATAGGTGTGTGATTCTTTGTGTTTCGCAACGCCGATGATACTTGAAAGAAGAAGCAGTAACTTTTGCACTAACAATTCTATTAAAAATTTCCACAACCATTATAAAAAGGTACGAAGAAAGCAGATCTCCTTGTTGCAACCCATTCATACTCTTAAAATAGCCAACCTGTTCGCCATTGATGTTCACTGAAAATGTCGGAGTAGTACTGCATTCAACTATCAGAGCAACCCAGACATGGGGAGTATTTATAGCTTTGAGAACTCCGAGGACTGCATCTCATTTTACCATGTCAAAGGCTTTCATGAGATCAATCTTTATTGCCACCCATTTACCATTTCCTAGCATGTGGTAGTTGTGTAGAAGGTCTTGGCACAGTAGAATATTCTCCTAGATTTGTCATTTGCTGATGAAAGCGATTTGGTTGAGGCTGACGATCTTTGCAAGCATACAACTAACCCGTTCTACAAGAAGCTTAGATATGATCTTGTATATGACATTGCAACAAGAAAAGGGTCCGAACTGTAACATTCCGAATTTTCACCTGTTACTGGGATCAATAAAGTGTATATTAATTCTCGTTTGATTTAGTAAGTTTCGCCGGACTTGATCAATCACGGGATACTAACCAAATGGGAAATGCTAAATAGGGAACAGTATGTGGATCAAGGACCCGATCACGATTGAGTAACGATTTCGAGAACGTCAAGGGAATATTTTGGGCCAATATGGGCCGATCTTAGGAAAATGACGGATTTGATGTAATCGATGAACGCATTTATCGGATCGTAGGTGATTCCGCATGACCGAAAGTACGCCTGACAAATGAATCCCGAGTTTAATCCAAACGATCGTGACCTCCGGTACTAATGATAATTCCTCACGTTTTCTCGAAATTCGAGGCCATCACGACTCGGACAACCCTAGGTCGATCTGCGTAATCCCTAAACAACCGCCCGTTAGTGAGAGGCCCTAAAACTTCAAAACGAGCAAATTTGATCGCGAAATTAGACCCGAACTTGACGTGAAATTCCGAGGGTATTTATGACTATTCTGCAAGACCGATGTCATTTTAGTGTGGCCACACATCTTTAGGACTAGTCTGCTTAAAATTTGAATTTCGATCGAAATTGGGAAAATTTACAATTTTGCCTCTAGGGACCCCGATGTCCGTTTTCGAGGCCAAACGAGATTATTTTACGAAACCGATGCCATTTTGGGATGGCCACGCATATCTGGAGTGCGTACGGTCGAAAATTGGAATTTTGACCCTGGGGCGAAAATTTACGATTTTACCCCTCAAAATTTTCGGACTGATTTTCGAGGGTTTAAAGGATGATTTTTATGAATCCGACACCATATTATGCTGGCCACGCATATATAGGACTAGTATGGACAAAAATTGAAATTTTACCCGAGTCGGAAAATTACCAAAATGCCCCTAGGCCAATTTTGCTTTATTCCGAATTTAGCTGATTTTGGGGATTTAACCAAGGTTAATTTGGATCAACCCTGGTCTGGTCAGCCCAATAATTGAGGGCAAATGACCATGTTGTCCATGTATTATTGGATAAGGAAGATTATAGGCCTTTGGATGAGGGGTAAAATGGTCCCAACCCTTGGATTGTTGACACATGGATTCCACTCACTCACCTTTGACCAATATTGACCTGTTTTCTCTCTCCCCCAGCCCTGTTCTGGCCGAACTCCCTCACTCCCTCTCTCTCCTTGCATGTCGATAATTGTTAGCCGTTCCTTTCCATCAACTCAAGTCAAAATTTAGGCGAGTATTAATCCCTAAACCCCGAACTAGTTTATTGTGCATTTAGGGGTTAACTAGGGGTTAAATTAAGCTAGTTTAGTGTTCAATTAGTGGTTAGCGTTTAGTGGATGATTAGGGGACCTAATTGGTGCCTAATGAAGTGATTTAGAGGTAGTTTTGTGCCTAAAAAGTGCTCTGCCTTGGTGCTGTTCACACAGAACCGAAATTGTGATTTTTGCCTAAGTTGTGTATTAATTGGCTCATTAAGTGAGGGCTTGAACTTAGGCAAATTAGAGGCTAATTAGGACTTATGGAATCCTATTGGGTGTCGCCATGTTCGAGGATTGAATGGCTAGGTTGATTGGTCATGGCGGGCCTTAGACGCATTGAATTGAATTGGAATAAATGCGTGGTATAAGTGCCGGATTAATTGGATTAGAATGGAATTAATTGGGTGCTCCGATAATGCGTTGAATTCGTTGAATTGATGAGTAATTGTGCTTGGCATATTAGCATTGGTAATTGACTTTGGGACCCATGGCATGTGATTCGCGTATTATGTTGCGATATGGCTGAATTTGAATGCAATGATATACGTGCCTAATGTCGTTTTATACAACTGTTGGCCTTCGGGTCGGGCCTACGAGTCGTTTATACAACCCGGGCCTTGAGTCGTGGCCTTCGGGTCGTTATACTTGTGGGCCTTCGGGTCGGAATAATTGTGCTCAATCATTAGTTTGCACGGATTATTTTTATTAAACGCGTAACCTGCAGGGCTGTGAGATAGTAAATTGGGCGATGGGCCCGGGAAATTTATAGTGATTTACTGGTTCACTGCTTGATGTGTTAATTTACCTGTCTGGAGGTGCACATTAGCCTAATTTAGGATTAGGGGTTTCTACTTGCTGAGTTTTATCTCACGGTTGTTGGAAAACCGATGTTTCAAACCCCCGACCATGAACTTTGGAGACGCGTCGGTATGCTTCGAGATCCCCACCTATATCGAGCGTACGATGTCAGTTCACCCCGTGGGGAATGATGAGGTGTATATTAGGCATTATACTCTAGTTTGGGTAAATGTGGGCTTAGCACATTATGAGGCCCACGAGTACCTAGCTTGGTGTTTCCGGGACCATTTTGGAGACGAGTTCACCCCATCGATCCATTGATTTCCGCTTAACGGAGAGAGTGAGCTGGACCCGCGCCTCTTTGCATTTGACATTATGGATGTTGATATGGAGGGTAATCCAGACTAAGGTCGAGTACGAGATCGTCGCAAATGAGGAGGAACATGAGGAGTTAGGAGGAGTAGATTTTGAGCCAGAGATAGTAGATCCTGTTCCGAAGCAGGCGGATGCTGAGATCCCCGAGCCGATGGATATAGACGAGGACGAGGAGCAGGATCCTGAGCCAGAGACCCAGTCTAAGGCCATGAGTTCAGAGGAGGAGCCGGAGCAGTCCGAGAGTTCTTCCGACGAATTGTCGGTTCTCGACTTTCGACCGGGTACCTTAGGCTAGATCTCAGTTTAGAAGTGAGGGCCGATACTTCTTGACCGTAGCCCTCTTTTTGGTAGTTGACCCTCGGCCACTAGATCCCTTTTTGTCTTAGTGGCCCCTCTCGTTGTATCTTCGTTTGTAAATGGATATTGTACAAAGTTTATTAGTAATGAATGTATATATTGTTTTAATAGTTCGAAATTTGTTGTCTGATGCTATTCATGGTTGCTTTGTAAATTGTATCGGGTGTATATATATATTATATATCGTCATTTCTGCATGTGTCGTGTTTTCTCTTATTTGGGTTTTCGGGTCAGTGACGTAACCTAGGAGCGTCACACCACAAATTCGACCTATACGTGAAATGTTAGCGCTTCGTGGGGTACGGGGCGTGACATGAACTCCTTGAGGTTTGATGGATTCTGAACCTTCAATATGAGTGTAATCAATGTGGAATTTATAGACTTTAGCATTCTTTTTTACGAGAAGAGTTCCATGATAGCTTCCTCAATGTCTTTCCCTATGATGTGCCAAGCGCTTTTGTAGAATAGACTATTAAAGCTATCTGGACTCGGAGCTTTAAAGTCATTGAAACCTTTTAAAACTCTGAGGATTTCTGATCTCTGAAGCACAGAAAAGGTAACAAGAGCATTGATATCTTCATGAAATAAAGAAGCATATCTCTCATATGGAATGCTAGTATGACTGGGGTTTCTAGAAAGGTGCTGATAATATGTTATAATTGCATTCTTGAGAGCACCCTCCTCGGTAATAATAGAGCCATCCTCGAGTTTGATATGATTGTTCCTATTCTAGGCACTCCTCCGCATCATGGAGGCAAAGAAAACCTTACTATTATTATCACCCTCTTTCAGCCATAAATTTCTGGACTTCTGTTTAAGCAAAACCTCTTCATGTCTACTAAGGACAAATAGCTCCTCTACCTGCGCCTTTTCTTCAGCACGACTAATGGGGTTACAAGGGTCAATCACAAGCTCTTATTGAAGTTGTTTTAGGCTCTCCTTAGCTTGTTTGACCTTTAAGTGTAAGTCACCAAACCGAGATCTATTCAATCCCCTGAGTTGTTGTTTTAGTGCTTTGAGCTTTCCCTCCACTGTGAACATTCTTGATCCTCTGATAGCCTACTACCAGCAAGTGGACACCAAAGGCAGGAAACCAGGCTTAGTGATCTAGAAATTAAAGAATTTGAAAGAGGTTTCCTTTTCCTATTTGTGGTGTCAAGTCACACCAAGCATGAGTGATCTAAAACTCCTGGAAGTAGGAATTCAACTTAATAGAGGTTGTATTTGTTCTGCCATTCTGCATTAATCGGGACTCTGTCAATTTCTGCTTGCATTGAGATTATCCCCCATGCTTTTGTTTGTCCATGTGAAGAAAGGTCCCATAGATGGAGGTTCAATAAGTGCAAGTTCTTCAATCATGGTATTTAGTTCCTCCATACCTGCAGTCCAATGAATAGTTAAGCCAATCATGTCACTTGTGTCCCTTGTTTCATTGAAATCCCCCATTAGCAACCAATGCAGGCCTCTTATTTGTCCGGAAGAAAAATTTGAAATGTTGCACCTAAAAAACCTCCGCTCAACTTTGGTATTGTAACTGTAGATGGAAGATGGCAAAAAAGGTTCCACCCCAGGTTTTTCAATGAGACAGTGTATGACTTGAGAAGATACCTCAAAAACGGTTAGACTAAGTGTGGACGGTTTCCATAGGATTCATATTCTACCCAAGCTGCTATACATATAGTTATAAGTATAACTCCAACTTCTAAAACTACTGTTAATTACAAAATTAGCATTCTCTTCTATAATCCTGTGCTCAAACAAAAGAAGAATTTGGGAATCTAGGGATAGAGCAAAGTCCACCAGTTCCCTTCTCTGGGGGCTATGATTAAGGCCCCTTACATTCCATGCGACAATATTCATAAATCATGAGGCTCCGTTACATCCCCCAAAGCCCCCAATGTATCTACAGAACAATCCGAAGTAGCCTCCACTTCCAAATGAACAAATCTATTATCAGAAGGCACTATATTGTTGTCACCTTTGTTTCTACTATTTGATCCTCTTTCCTTTCTACCAACTAAAGTATATTGTGAGGAAGAAAGATCAGACATTACAACCGCATGGGCATTCGACTGGGTAACCATGGGTTTAGCAATATTCTTTGGGATGGGAGATGGATTAGATGAAATCAGAGTAACCTGTTTGACTTCTTCGGTAGCTATCATCTCCCGATAAATTGAGACTGAGTTAGGAGAGAAGCCAGATTTCTTTACTTGTAGCACTATAATCTTTGTGGCCAAAGCTATTGCATGTCTTGCATTTAACAGGCACCCAGCTGTAGTGAACTGTGGCCTCAAAGATACCGCCCTTACCCATGTCGATATCGAATTTCCCTAGGAATGAGCTATCTAGATTCATTAGGATGCATACCTTCGAATAGGACAACCGTTGTTTTTGTTCAGTGGCCGAGTCCATATATAAAGGTCTACCAAGAACACTACAAATATAACTTAAACCTTTCTTCGTCCATAGAACATGGGGGATATTATAAAGACGGACCCAGATAGACCCAGAGGTGATCTTCGTTCTCTCTAATCTGATATGGGGGTGCATTTCTGCAAAAAAGTAGGTTTTCCTGCAATGTCCCATACCCTGACCTCCATTGCTTCCATCATTTTTGCTATATTGGAGAAGCGAAAAAAGAAGAAGCCATCCTCCGTAGCTATAATATCGAGAATGTTCTCTTTGCCCCATAATTTTTCTATAACTCCTCTAACTAGATAGAATGACATTTTTTCGGTGAGAAAGTAACCAACAAGGCACTTTTGAAAGTGAGATTTAACCTCGTCTAAAACCTCGGGTAAGGGGACGGCGATATGTTTATCGCCACTCTTGACCGGTGGGTGAAATTCTAATTCAGCAGATTGGGTAAAATTACCTATAGCAATGTTTTTCCAAGACATACATCATGTAGCAGCAATAGTTTTTACCAAAAAGGGTGCTTGGACAGGTTTAGGTTCAGCCGTTGTTCTAGATTTAGATGTAAATTTGCTAACCCTATCAATAGCATCGGTTAGATTTCCATCTCCCAATTCAACGTCATCAACGGTACAAGTAATGTGACATTCTAAATTTTGATCCACTTTTGGGATAAATGAAATTGTATATTCTTCAATGCACTTGTAGTTAAATCTTGTCTGGAACTGATCATTCTTGGGATACTAACCTTTAGGGTGGCTACCTAGGGAAATGTACCTGGACTTAAGAACTCGATCATGAGTCGACCTTCGGTGACAATCGAGGTCGCCATGACTTGAGTAACCATAGGTCGATATGCATAAACCCTAAAAAGCCGCTTGTTAGTTAGAGATACACTAAAGTTGTATTTAAGTGAAATTGACCGTCATTTGAATCCAAACTTAGATGGCAAATTTCTTGAAGTGCATGACTAATTTATTTGGACGACATCACATAAGCGTGGCCAACCTCAAGATTGCCCAAATTTGTAGGAAAGTGAAATTTAGACCGGGTGCAGATTTAGATCAGTATATCTCCCTCTTGGTTTATTTTATTTAGTGTCTATCTAGTCTTTTCTTGATTTTGAAATTCAAATTTTCGTGGCCCTTGGATCTAGCTTGCCCAACATGACCAATTGTGGGCCTTTGGATTGCACTTGATGGGTATGTTGACTTTGGTCTCTCTCTCTCTCTCTCTCTCTCTCTCTCTCTCTCTCTCTCTCTCTCTCCTTTTTTTCCGCCTAACCTCCGACGCTGCCCCCACATTGCTGGCCTCTCCACCGCTTACTTCCTCCTCTTTCCCCGTTGCCCCCCCTTGCTGCTACTGACCAATCCCCACCAACTCCACTAGCCATCATCATTGAGTCACCCATGCTACTTCTATTCTGCTGTTGCTACTTCTGCCTTACTTCTACTGCTGACTTCCTCTGCTTTTCCCACATGCTGATGCTGTTACTGACTTTCCATGATGGACTCCTCGATGTTGCTAACTTCACCCACTCCTCCCCATGATGGACTTTTCTCCTTCGTGGCTTCTGCTTTACTGCTGCTTCTTGACCGCTGCTGCTACTTCTTTTGCTTCTGTTTTTGCTGCTTCTGCTTCTCGATTCTCCATTCCAGCACCACGACCAACCCCATTTCTCGTTAAATCAGCCACGCCGAGCATCGCCCTCCCCCGCATCACCCCCCCACACCAGCTTCTTCCCAGGCCGAGCCATAGCCGCCGCTCACCCATCTAGCCATTGTAAGCTCAGATCACCACCGGAGTTGCTGCTGCCTCTTCTCTTGTTTTGCTTGCTTAGGATTCCTAGTAAGTGGCTTCCTAACTCTTGACTAGGCTAAGGGGTGACTAATGGAAATGTTAGGGATGGTTTAAGGGCTGCGTATAGTTGGTTTAGTAGCTAGTTGTGCTTGGTTTGCTTAGTGGTGCATGTTGGTTGATTTCTGGTAAGGTTGCTATTGCGTCACTAGATTTTGCTATTTTTCCTGTGACTTGTGTGGGCCGAATTTAAGGAAGTGTTCCTCATGAAAGTTGTTCATAACATCTTGAAGTTTGACATAATTTAATTTTGTAATTTTTGAAAATCATTTGAGTCCATTCGGAAGTCCATCTTTGGACCAAAATTAGTCTGTCGGATTTACTGTTCACCCAACCTTCTAGTCTTTCCGATTTTCTATAAATTTTTCCAGACATCTTTTCAACAAATTTCCTTCACAAAAATTGTTAAGAACATCCGTTTATATGACATATAAAAATTTCAAGCCTTTCCAAAGTGATTTGGGTACTGAATGAGATGAATTTTGATGGTCAGGTGGCCTGACCAAACGGGTTGAATTTTGTCTGACTTCAAGTGACAAAAGGAGGTGTTTACAGTAAGAACTGGGTTTCAAGTTCTGCACGGAAAATGTTTAGCAAGATATTTTATGCGACATATCCAAAATTTGGAATTTTTGGAGTTGATTTACTATTTGTTTCAAACGGATTTCGGTCACTATGCAACTGTCCAGTTTGGACCCGATTTTGTATATTTTCAGTTTTTTTCTCTCTCGAGAATTATTCGGTATTATCGTGAAATTTTCACGGATTTAGTTGACATTGGGCTAATTTACAAAGATAAGAATTGATAATGATTGTTGAGGTGTGTGCATGGTCACGACACGTTCCGTCTAGGCAGGGGTTCTAGATGTTGCCGATTGCAGTGGAGGCCGGATTGATACTCCCTTGTGGAATGTCGTCTAGACGGAGGTTCCGAACAATGCCGTCACCGGAGTACCGAGACGATGTCTAATTACGCTAGAAGACCGTCAGGAGTTCGGTGGCCCAAGGGGTCGTTAATAATCTGGACTTAATGAGTGCGATTTGCATTGGGGAATGCTTTGCCTGAGTTAATTGATGAGCATGTCTGGATTATTAACCATGTTATGCTTGATCATGCCATGAACTGCTTTGTGCGTGCTTGATGGGCAATTGGCCATGTTATGGCAATATTCTAACGTGCAGGGCTTGTGTATGTGCCAAGGCGAGGTAAGGATGCCTGTGATTGCTTATAGCACTTCGATTGTTTGAATCGCATGTTTAGAATTATTCAGAAGTACGCTTTGGCCTAAGCGAGACTTAGGTAGTTGTTTATTAAGAAGTGTTCTCATGGTTGTATAACCAAATCATTCCAGACCCGCGACCGTGATTAATTCGGAGATGCTGCCAGAATACTACGAGGATTGAGGATAGGTCGAGTTACCCCGTCTTTTGAGTGTCCCTTTTAGTAGAGGAGTTAAGCTTACCAACCACCTGATCCTTGTTATTGTGCGTGGTTTGTTGATAATGGCCTCGTAGAAGGCTTGCAAATGTATGTGTTGTAATCGATGTTATGTTTATAAAAGTGTCTTGTTGATGTGTATCCTTTATCTCTCTACTATCCCATTAGTTATATGTTGTGCGGAGAGTTCGAGGTTGCTTCCGCATGTGTTGCTCGTTAGTACTTCGATTGGGTCGGCAACAAGTCTTGGGATGTTGCATACATTGAGACCACGAAGGGATGATCGCACGCTCGTAGGATTCAGGGCGTGACAAGTGACCTCAACCAAAATATCATCATTACAGTTAGGGAGGGCGACATATAGTGTTCTTGGCAAGCCCGCTTCAATTCCCTGTTGTAGCCCCTGGAGTGGCTACCTCTTTCTCAGAACAGAAGAGACTATTCTTAATTTCGATGGATAAAGCTTTGAGTTTTGTTATGTTCAACGATGAGGCTCTCCCAGAATCTCCTCTACCTCATCACTTTCTAACCACCATTTTTTAAACTTTTCCTGGCAATATGTAATGTTGCATCCGGCCAGAAGGGGTTGGATTGATGCGCTCAAGGACTTGGACTAGGAGCAATAGCACACCATAAGCAGCCGAGTAGGGACACGACCACAGAGGCAGTAGCAAGAGCAAGAGCATTGGGGGCCAGGACGATGCACTTGAAGATAGGCGAAATAGGCGAAGAAGGGAGGGCCAAATATCTAAAGGAGATATTTGAACTTCACTCAAGAAATAGTGATGAAGAGGGGCTAGAAGAGGGCCAGATATCTAAAGCATAGGTGGTGAGGAGCGAGAGAAGAAGAGGGGCTGGGAGAGGAGCAATAGATATCTAAAGGATAGGTGAGAGGTAGGGAGCAAGGGATAGTGCAACAGAAATGAAGGAGACAACAATGAAGGAGAGGAGATAGCAATGAAGAGGGGTTGGGAGAGGAGCGAGCAGCAAGGAAAGACACGATCACACACTAAACTTCACTCAGAAAAAACAACAAACACCTTATATGCGAAAAGAAGGAGAGCAGACAACAAGGGAGGAAGGGGGAATGAAGCCTATTAGACAAGCAGAGATAAAACCCCAATGAAAGGAAGCACAACACAATGAGCGCCGCACCAAGTAGAGCAAGACCGAACAGATCATGTCACGCCCAGAACCCTCAAGTGCACAAACATCCTTCCTTGATCGTGGCATTGCGATGTCCCAGGACGTGATGTCGACCCATCAATTTTCACTTTAGGTTATGCACATGCGGAAGCGTAAATCTCCAAACAACCACAAGAATAGATAGGAAAACGTACAACATATATATACACATCATCAGTAGTACATCGAGGATTAATATATTACCAATCCGCCATGTCGACCTTCCCGATTACAACAACAACATATAGATGGTTAACCTAGCTCCTCTATCTACAAGGATAACCTCAACAGGTAATCCCCCTCAACACAACTATTTCACAAGGAACGCAATGCGTATTCATACCTGAGCACCTACAAAGATGGTTAACAACAACGAATGAATTAAAATTTAGTAAGTTAACAACCTAAGCCTCAACTAAAAGGTCAACTCATCTCGGATGTACCTAAAATATGTAACAACATATCGTTGACAAATCAATAGCAAAGCAACCCCTACTTTGCCCTAACTATTCATATGAGCAAGCTACCCAACCCAACATAAACATACGTGCTATTAAACACTCGCAAGCATTTTTACCTTGTCTTGACACATACGCCCTGCACTTTATAAGCCTCCATATATAATCATATTGCAACAGGCATATAATAAAATCAAGAATACACAGCAACTTTCCCATGCATAATGCATTCACACGTGTCCCGATTATAAGGTGAAATCGTTTCGGTCTGTCCTATACCGTGCCTTACAATTTTATCCCATAATCAAGCACATTGCCACCACAATCTTTCACATATATTCCAATTACTATAGCCATACTAGGGGCACAACCCGCAATATTCACCTCAGGTTGGCGGTCTTCCGGTATATACGGGCATCGCCCTGCCCCATTGGGCACGGCATCGTCTCACTCGATCACAGCGACGGCATATCCCATAAATGGGTTCAGTTCGAGTCCAATTCACGAATGACTACGTCTCCCCTGCTACCAGTGACGGCTTCCAATTACCAAATTGGGAACACCGGTCAGAGCCACAACCAAACCCTAAGTTAGCGATCATCTGGTATACGGTTTTCAGGTATAACCGAGCACGAGAAACCTTTAGGTAATCATGCACACATAGCAATACTCAGGTTCCATCATTATAATTTTCAATAGCCGATGCAAATATAATTCATGCTAATACGTTGAAATATCGCAACTTCCACACAACAAAATGTACTAAAATATTCACATGTAATTATACACATATCAATAAATTCCCAAAATTGGCATGCTTCTATATTTAAGTATGCATAGCATATTTCTCACATAAAACTTAACATATAAACCCGACACCTCAGGGTTTATTAATTAAATGCCACAATTTTATACTTAATAACAACCAATCAATTCAATTAGCTATACAAGCCAATTTACAAGGAAATTTCCAACTTAGGCATCACAATTCAAGCCTAAAATAATCACAATTTATTTTCAGAAATTCCACAAAATATTAATAAAATATTAATAAAATATTAATATGTTAATTCCAAAAATAATAAATATTAATAAAATCTTAATATTTAAATTCCTAAAATTAATTTAATTAATAATAAAATATTAATTATAAAATAATCCGATAGCTTATCGTCAAAGCCCCGATAGCTTATCATATTTTCCAATAGCTTATCACATATAACAACGATAACTTATCACCTAAATGATAGCTTATTACAACTACTTATTACTTAATGTGACAACCTATCAACTAATCCATACTTAATTAGTACTAACCATACTTAGTCTAAATTAATTACATCCTAATCAAGTTTAGCCTACCAAGCAAGGGATTAGGATGAAAACTCACCCGATTAAAATTCCGAAGGCACCGGGCACGTCAACAACGGCGAGAGCTATGCGTTGCACAGTTTGAAAACAACATGGAATGACGACAACGGCTGGGACTCAGTTGGACAGCAGCTTCGGCTACTTGGTGGGACGGGCGGCTATGGGTGGCGCACGGCGGTCCGGCGGCAAGGGGGCGACTATGGGTGGCTTGGGGGCAAAGATGGGGGTGAATGGTGGCCAAAAACAAGGAAAAAGGAAGAGAAAAGAGAGAAAAGCGGGCTGCCAAGGGGGAAAACGAGGAGAAAATTCTCTATTTCCACACCCCAAACCGACTCTAAACCTATATTTTGGAAACTATCCACTAATCAAATGTGGGTCACCGTTCAACAGTGCTTGTAAAATGGAGTTTCGGAGTGGAAGAACCCGACTGTTCATGTCCGAGATACCATCAGTAAGTACTTTCCTTTACTTTCTTTAGTTCTTTTTAATTTAATATCAATGGTTAAGTTAAAATTTGACATTATTTATCCTTATCCATTATTGAAATTAACTGATTCTTGGATTGAACCATGGGTCCCAAAGCAAGAACTGAGAATGGAACCGGTTCTCATGCCTATGGCTTGTTCAATCTCAATCTGCTCTTAGTTTGTCAGGCCTATGAGACTTAAAAACCTAAACGTGTCGTTTGGTTGGCTGAGATGACGTCAATGGATTCTCAATGCTGTACGCCGAAGCTCTGAACCGCTATAGCATGTTCGTGCACGCACGCACTTTCTCAATGAACTTTTTCTACTGGCTCGACTTGTTTTTAGTAACAAGAAAACAAATCGTACACATCAAACTCATGAAAAAGTTATGGACTCACATAAAAAACTCTTTGTGCGTTTTTGATCGGATCGAGCAGTTTTCTTAACTAAAATGGAGCGCCTTTAAGTGGGAAAAAGAGAGAGAAAAAGAAAAGATAGGTAAACGAAAGGAGCCGTTCCAGCTTGCAAACATCTAGCTAGTAGTTGGGACCATAATGGAATAATCAGATCAAAAACTCTCGACAAGCAGCCTAAAAAGATATCGATTTGGAGATAGTAACTATCCCACTCTATCAAATTAAAATCTTCACCGGGATAAATTCCCTTATCGAATCATGCTAGAGTAAAACACCCCCTGTGCAAAAGTTCTTGGTAATTAGGCCAACCAACCAATTCAAAGGGGGTGCTGTCTATCCTGTTGTAAAGTTGAGGTATAATAACCCCCATCTTTTCATTTTAAAAAGAGAAAAAAATTGCTTGCGATGACATTATTGGAGCCTTTGCTGCTTTTCGCGGCGCATCAACATCTGTCAATACTTGCCTCGAGGAATCTCCATCTTCGGGCCATAACCCCATTCATGCACAAACTTTAAGTTCAGGGCCAACGTCACGACGACCCACCCCACTTGTAACGAAACCTTATTTCGTCCAGTCATCATTGCAGCAGATCGCAAACAACATATAAATCAAATGGGTATCATGAAAAAGAAGCGTATGAGTTTCTTTCAGTCTCATCTCACGGGGTTGGAGGAGCAAGCGAGCTTTTTTGATTCGGAGGCATTTGTTCGGCGAGATTCCATTTTTGTGCTTCGCTTGCGTCATCAGAACGTGAGATTCTTCCCAACCACCACCTTAAAATAACAGAATAAAAATGCTGTTATATTGGGAAAGTGCCTAACCGAGCGTGGTTTGACTTTTGATATCTCACTGATCTGATTGTAATGAAGCATCTGCACATAAAATAATTATTGAACTTTAAATATAACAGAAGGAAATATATAGACCGTCTTATCTATGAATTGGAGCAGAAGGTTTGATCGAGATCTCATGTCGATAGATTCATAAACCGCGAGAGACATCAGACGCGCTGTATATGATCAAAATGTAATGAGCCCCAACCGCCCTTCCTCCAGAATAAACCAGTTTCAACTTTTTCCCCCGGGCACAGAAGTAACAATTACCCTTTGATGCAACAGTATGCAGTCAAAGTTGTTACCACAACATACGCTAGGTATCCTTAAATTAGTGGTGCTATTCAACTGTGCAACAGCTACTGAAGATTAGATCATTGAAGGGAAACTTCCAAATGTCAAAAATAATACGGCCAGCAAGAGTGATAGATTTCAATATCTGCCTAACGGCTTTTCCATTCTCTCGTGTTTATAATTGGATGACCATCCATAGAATTGTTTTGCATCATATAGTAAAGAGAAAACTCTCGTCCTAATTTACCAATCATCCACAGAGAAGTGATTCTTTCACTTGAAAGAATTCCTTGTAGGTATAAGTCCTAGTATCATCTTCTCAAAGAAAGAATAATCTAATCATCATGTAGCGAGTACTAAAGCTAAGTTTATGACAACTAGGTATACTGTATATTGATCTACTCAAACATTTTCAGTTTGCCACAATGAATCGGTATGCTTGTCTACGCTTCTTAATAAATAACAGCAAAATCAAAACTCCAATAGGGGTCTCAACTTTATTAAGCTGACCTCAACGACATCATCCATGCCCGAGCTTCTTGCAAGAGCTTTGAGCTCTTATCCTTCAAGACACTGGCGACATGGAAAATAGAGATGGGCAGAGGGGCATCAGAATTCTTTGCCCCGTTTCTCATATTTTCTCGCTCAAACTTCCCACACTGTCGTATTGACTCGGTTTTTCCTCTAGACCCGTCAGCTTTTTCACCAGCTAGATAGGGCTCTTCATATATAGAGAACTAGTCTGGGTCATATTCCAAGGCCCACATCATCTGTAATGTAAGTCACTAATTCTTTTATACTATCTAGTTCGGGCGCCCTTTTGCGCCTCCAAGTTCCTCTCGCGAGCCATCTTGGCTTTCTGGCTGTTGCCTCCGCCCATTTCCGCCGCTCCCTTCTTGCTTCGAGACCCGTAAGACAGACAGGGAAGGGGAATTGAGAAGGGAAATCGTACCTTTTGAACAATGAATCAGATTTAATGATCAATGCTTGAAGAATGGGTATCATAGTCGTGAAAAACCGTTGCTTGTAGAGAGGACTGGACCGGGCAATTCCCGGTTCAGGCTGTCCGTTGTGCACACCCCTAGAAATAACACATTTGTGATTGAATTTTTTTTTCTAAGTTTACGAACCGCTTCGGCACGAATGTTCTCTTGCTTTGGATTGAATTCGAATATTGAACCTTCATCATCTTTTATGAGGGGAGTAATTATCATATGGAATCCATAACAATTCGATCGTTTATAAATGGATATCCACAAAGACATACCACAACCTTTGCATGCTCTCTTGGTCGAACTCATCTTCCCGATTTGTCTTTGATTCTATTGACTTTGTTTCTCGGTACTCATTTGGACAATCTTGCATGTCCTAGTGTAGACTTGTTACAATGCAACTATCTTTGTCCACAGGGGAACTCTGGGCTTCTGAATATGTTGATTCATGACCAACCTCGTAGAGTAAAACTGGATCAATGAGCTGATTGTCTTGATGCACAACCTCTAAATCGTCCTCTAATTGCTTGCATAATATTCGGATTCCCCACTTTTCTACGTTTTTACCTGATACTGTAAGGCTAAATCGTAGATGACTCCCATCAACTTGACCAAAATCAACTACTCCCCACAACTCGGATGGTATGAGATTCTGAAGCTGGATATGATCCGAATCCAACGATCGGAGACCGTATTTCTGCTTTCTCCGCATTTCGCCATTAATGTGGGTTACCCAATCATATTCATATATTGGTTCCCATCTATGTTCATCATTACCCTGCTCATCCTCACCGAGAACAACACAAAGAGCAAATCTAAGAAACTTGTCATACAAGTCCTCTGAAGCCATGAAAGATACAGAACCCTCTTCAATAGGAAGGACCCACTTTGGCATCTTTCCTTCAGGGAGAACAATAGAGCATAGAGGATACTGTTACAAAGACAGATTGTTAGAATGTGCCCCAGTGTATTAGTTGTACCCAGATAGAAGAATTCACTTTGAACTTAGTGAGTAATGCTAGTAAACTCCACTTCAAACTAGAGCTCTATAAATGAGTACAAGTCTCATGTGATAGAAATTACTCCCATAAAAGGGAGGTAGCCAACTCCATCGCATGCATACACGTGAAGAATTACTTTACATTTGTTTGCTTTTCTTAAGCATCTAATCTTGCAATACCTGTTATTGCAATATCGAGGCACACACTAGATCAAGCATATATTCCACATGAGAGAGAGAGAGAGAATCTAACCCGGCCATGTGAGGAAATATCATCCTTGGGCAATCCTCTACGGACAAAATCATGAACTGAAGTTAAATCTCCACAATTTTGTAGAGATTTGCAATTATCCGCCTGAAGGAAATGCAAAAACGGTGCAAGCTCAGGAATCTCCTGTAATTGATGGCAATTTTCAACATGCAAATAGGACAAACGATGACGCTTACTGATCGATTTAGGAAGGCTAGTAATATTGTTCCCCGACAAATCTAATGATGCCAATAAGGGAAAACAGGAAAGATTCTCAAGAAACTCTACTTCAAAGAGATTACATTCCCTAAGCCATAAACTGCGTAAATTTGAAAATCCAGTCTTCATGTGCGGATAAGCTAAATTCTCGTACTTTGGAAACCCAACTAAATTTGTGCATTCCTGAAGTCGCTAGTGTTCAATGTTTGGTAACTTGGAGATGTTAGGCGGAAGACTTACAAGGTTCTGGCAATTATTCAAATACATTGATTCCAAAGAGACAAGATTTTCTATTGATGCAGGAAGTCCTTCAATAGCCGTCCTTTCCAAACAAAGCTTTTTCAAGCCTTTGAATTTATGAGGAATATCAGGGAACCTTTCAAATTTTGTGCAATCTTGAAGATTGAGAGCTTGGAGATTTTTTGACTTGAGCACATTTGGAAAAATACCAAGTTCAGAACACCCATCTAAATTCAACACCGGTAGCTTGTCATCATGTGCAATCGACTCGTGTGCTTCTACCAAGTTATGGCAAGAGCTGAGAGTCAATTCCTCGACATTTGGAGTACATGAGAGGCTGGGCATACTAACCAATGGCTCGCATTCACTGAAATTAATGTACTTCAAATTTTGGAAGTCCTGCATAAACAGCGAAACCAACTTTGAAAAACATTATGACAGGGATTTCAACCTACTTTATAGTCCTTCCATCAATTATCCCCAATTACTTATTGTACAAAAATTATAACCGTGGACAAAAACGTGACATTGGTTATTCTATTTTATCTCTCACAGATTAATATTAAAATTTGAATTTCCTTATAACACAATGACCTGCATACAAAAACCTTAAATCTTAAAATGTCTTTCTCTTTCGACATATATTTATAATATTTGTATTGTGGATCTCATCAACAAAATCTTCCATTAAATACTTCTAATAAAGTTGTTCTGCTTAATTTTTCAAATGCCAATTCTGCTGCACGTAAAATATTTCTAACGGAAGGAGTTAGGGTCGTTTTGAAAGAACTAGAGAAGTGATTTCTAAAACATAGGAACACCACTTCGTTTTGTCTACTGGTACATATAATACGCATATACATTTACTATACAAATGAAGTAGATAATAAGTTCCATGTAGGTAAATGCTCACCTTCAATTGTTTTGGCATTACTGGGATGCTGCAATTGCTCATATCAAGTCCCACTAATTTTTTGGTACCAGAGGAAAACTCAGGAATCATGGGAGCACCATGCCACTCAAAATATCTTAGCCAATTAGGAACATACACAGGTCCATGGAAGGAATTATGCACATTGCGCAAGATTAATAATCTCAACCTTCTCATTTTCATAAAAGCATCAGGACCGATAAATATCTCTTTCAGCTCAAGGTGGCGCCAACACTATGGCTTTTACTGCACAATCTCCCTGTAAATATAAGACTATTTAAATTATAGATATTTAGTATATATAATCCAGTATTTTGATAGTATTCGCAAGTCTTACCGTATCGTAGGCCAGAACATCGAGAACATCATCATACAGCCATACTCTGCTACGTCTCCCGGGATCATCATCACATTCTTGCTTCACAATATCCATACCCATCAATTGAATCAAGTCATGCATTTGTAGGGTTCCAGACTCAATTGTTATCAAGGACCTCTCAATGAGAATTTTCAATCCTATTGTTGTCTCAAAACCACAACTGTCGAAAACTCTCTTTATGTACTCAGTTTTCGACCCCCTTAAAAAAGCAAGCAATGTGGAGAAAAATCTCTTTCTCATTTTCCTCCAGTCCATCATAACTTATTTTAAACACATCATTAATAGATTTGTTAGGAATTGTAAAAAGTTTATTTAGTGTACTTTCCCATTCTTCTTCTCTTCTACCACATAAGAAGAAACCTAGCTCCACAAATGCTAAAGGAAGGCCTTTAGCATAATTTAGAACACTATCCACTAGATTTGTCCTGATTTCCAATTTTTGGCTTGTCAGAAAAGCATGCTTACTAAGCAGTTCATGGGCTTCACCGTCATTTAGTGCTTTGACTTCATACACATGATCTTGATCTATCCCGAGACTAGTTAGCAACTGTTTATCTCTTGTTGTAACAATGATCCTACTTCCATTACCAAACCACTTGCCTTCTCCTACTAAGGCACGTAACTGGTACAAGTCATCCACGTCATCAAGGATGACAAGAACTTTTTTACGATGAAATCTATGTTGTATTTGATGAATACCTGTATCGACATTGGACACTTCTAATTTTTTTTGCGGTAACAATATATTGTTTAGTAATTTTTCTTGCAAAGTAACTAAACCCAGGTAACCTCTAGAAGTTTCTCGAACCTGTGCCAGAAAACTTGAACCATCAAATTGTCTGAAAATAGCATTGTAAAAGGCTTTTGCTAAAGTCGTCTTTCCTATGCCTCCCTTTCCCCATAATCCCACCATGAGAACGCCATCATTAGACTCGAGATTTATCATTGATTTCAGCTTAACCACTCGAGAATCTATCCCAACTGGATACATAGCAACATGCAAAGGTGTTTGGTCTAGTAGAGTGGAGATCTCCTTCACAATTCTTTGTATAAGCTCTGACTCATCTCTGAAAAAAAATACAAGAAAAAAGTTGTAGCATCGTTTTATCAATTGGAAAGCACATAACAGGCAATCACTAGCCAACAATGGCAAAGCAGTGCATCATATTTTCCGATAATCACATATTCCCATCGAGTCGAACTAGAAGTCCGAGATCTCCACACCAATCAAAACAAGTTCGGGGTTCAACTTTTAGTCATCCATGTGATTCATGTTCTTTTCATTTATACATGACTATCAAAGATTTTGATTTGAAAACTATTAACTCGAAGCCTGATGTCATTGCCTTACATGGCCATTACAAACTAATTAGCCTGTATCAAGCTTTGGGAACTTTCTTATTCCTTACAAAAATATGGCATAAGTGCAACAAAACTTCTTAACATTTTGTCCATTGGTCGATCAAGTTTTAATTGCTCAGATGAGTTAGTAAATTCTTCAGCCGATAAGAAGCCCTAGTGTCAATTTTGTATTACTGGAAAAAGTCACGTGTCTATTCTATGGCTAGTCAAGTGTGGTTTTCGAACTCTGAATGCCACCAGTAACAAGTTTAGGAGTCGGTTGACCAAAATCAACATATTTAAAAAAATAAGTAAATGTGTGTAAGTAACTCAAATGTAAGAAAAATTCATTGGTAATTTAATAGGAAAGAAGTTAGTTAATGAATCAAAGAAAAATTGATAGACTAAATGTAAGTGTTGGAAAATTAAAGAGTTAGTAAGACAGACGAATAAAAAATTACAATCTGTCAAAAATTTAGCAATTTCATGAAAATGTTATTCGAAAAAGTTGCTGGAAATCAAGTGACTGGTATTTTTTAACCATCAGTTATTTGACGCTTAAGACCAAGTCCATAGAAATTATATCGCTCAGCAATCGGGCATGAACTCCGGAATTTTCAAGAATCATAGGATGAAGCATCCATAAGTATAACTACAATCATGTAGGAGTAGATTTTTTTTTTCACAAAAAGTCTTAATTCTTACCTGTAATGACAAATTTCTTGCACAAAATATACTCCATTCTACTTACCCATCATTCAAATGCCACCCGGACAAGCTACCGGCATCGGAAAGAGCTTTCTTCCATCTCTTCACTTTCTCAGAATCCTTCCCGAACTTGGACTCTTGGTTAGCCAGTGCTCTCTTATAACTCTGTCTGCCCCCTCTCACTTCTCTTGGGTCCATTTTATAAAAAAGTGGTAGAACAGTAAGGTCCTTTTGCTCCTTGCACTCCATAATCTTCTCCAGCTCTTCCAAGCACCACCGTGAGGAAGCATAGTCCTCCGAGAAAATGATGATTGCGATGCATGATTCTTCGATGGCCTTCATAAGCGCCGGCGATATTTGGTCTCCCTTCCTTAGTTCCTCGCTATCAATGAAAGTGTATATTCCATTCTGGACTAAAGCTTTGTTGAGATGACCAAGGAAGTTATGACGCACTTCTGTACCTCTAAAACTCAAGAAGACATCGTAAATCCTTTTGGATTTCGATGAAGAAGCCATTGGATGATGGAGCTCGACAATGAGCAACAACTCTTAGCTAAAGATTTGATGGTGTTTTCAAGTGGTTCAGACACCACTTGATCCTGTTGATTTGCTCTTATACTGAGAGAACAGACGCATGAATTTTTTTAGTACTTTGATAAATGGTGGTGTTTAAGGATAAGGATGCACCAAGACCTATGTTGCACCGACACGTTCCAGAGGCCACCGTGTCGATGTCCGACACAAACACGCGTTCAACAAGCGGCAAAGGGGAGAAAGAAGAAAGAAAAGCCCCCCTCGTCAGATCTCTCGCTCGCCAGAGCAATGAACAAGGACACATACCGCATAATCCCGATCCCTTTAGACAGCGAGTACCCGTTGATCTGGAAGTGGGGAACGGGGAGGTGGGGGATCTGGGAATTTCGACAGTGAGCACCCGTTGTTTTGAATTTCCACAAATCGAGGCTCGGATGCTGCGAACCCTACGACGAATCCTCTCGAAGAAATGGGGAACCGGGAGGTGGGGGGATCTGGGAATCGATCCGGATTGGGGGAGAGAATTTGCCCGGGGAGGGAGGATCTGGAAATCTAGGTCGTGGAGGGTTTTGAGAACTCACCGATGACCCCCGATCCTCCCGAGCCGAGCGTCATGGATGATCGAGCTGAGCGAATCGGAGTTTCCACGGCGAGAGCTGCCGGAGATCTGATCGGAGGAGAGGAAGAGAGAGAGAGAGAGAGGGGGAGGGACTGTTGAAGTTGCAGAGACAAGAGAAAGACAGGGTCAAGAGAGTACTTGATGGAGAAAGAGGAATAGTGAAAGCTTTCTGCCCGTCCTTAATGAAAAGGACGAAGATGGAATAACAAAAAGGACGGGCAGAAAATTAAAAACGAAAATGGGTACTCCAAGAAAATAATATATATGACCAAATAAAGAAATTTTTATTATATCACATGACATAATAAAATATGTCATATATAATTTATTAAATTAATTTAATTTAATTTATTTGTTTACTTGTAAATTTGTATCAAATTAATTTGATCAAAATAATTAAAAAATAATAATTTATTATGTATATATAAAAATATATATTTAATATATAACGTGTCGAAATTTTCTATTTTTTAAAAAATGACGTGTTAACGTATTATATCGTGTTATGTGTAAATGCTGGTATCGGTATCGGTGTCGGTGCAACACAAATCAAGTCATCTAAAGGTGTGAACACACGGACTTTTTTTCACCGAAAGATCGCGTACCTCCGCGTTATTCGGACTGTCTGATTAACACAAGCTTTTTTGTGGCTGAGGAAAGCAGTGAATAGTGTGGATCACTACTGATCCTAGTGGACTCAATTATTGCACCCACTGACGAAAAAACTCTAGGCGCTCACTCATTAAATCAACCGGGTGGCTTCCTCGAAATTTCATTCCCGACCTATGAGAAGTTAATTTTTCCTTATGTAATGATTTAGGACATGACCAGTCAAGACATATTTTAATTACACGCACGATCAAGTGCACCTGCAAAATATAATATTTTATCTATTAAGAATAGTAGAACTTTGGGAAAAATGGTGTTACTTTGCATGAAAAATTACCGGGGTTTAATTACTTCAGTGAAAATGGTGTTTTCTTGCAAGAAAAATTACTGGGATTAGCGATTTTTTATGAGAAAAAAAAATTTAGAGGCTAGAATTATCCCTAAACCTAAAATTGATGCTTTTTTAATGGATAAAAAAATTAAGGCTAGAATTGTCCCTCAACCTAAAATAAATGCTTTTTTATTAGGGCTATCAATGAGTTGGGTTGGGTCAGGTGTCAAGAAAGCCCAACCCGACCCGAAACATATAGGGTCGCGCTTGACTCGCCCCGCCCCTACCCAAGATTCTATTTAGCATTTATCCCAAGAGATGGGTTGGGGAGGGTCGGGTCAGTGTCGGTGCCACATCACCAAAATCTCACTAGATGCCACATTAGTCTTTTCTCAAGCAAGTGCAAAACCAAAAAAAAGAAAAAATATGACCGTCGCCGTGTCGTATACCGTTGTGGCGAGCTATGGGGACGAGAACATGGTGAAGCTCCTACTACAGAAAGGAGCCAACAAAGAAGTCCACAACAAAGTACAGCAAGACCGCCTGCGACCTTGCAGCAGAGCACGGCCACAAGAAGCTCTATGATGCCCATGGCGGCGAGGAAAGGAGAAGCGTGACAAATCCACCGACTTCTCGAGAGCAGGGCCGCGATCAACGACCGTGACAAGCACGAGTGGATAGCGCTACACTGCGCCTTGTTCAAGAGGCACACCAAGGCAGTCAAGGCTCTACTCAAGAAGGGAATCGACATCGACGCAAAGGACGAAGATGGATACATCGTCTTGCACTGCACAATCGAATTGGGGCACACGAAGGCCGTGGAGTTACTAGTGAAATAAGGAGCCGACGTAAAGGCAGTGACCAACAAGGGATCTCAAGTATACTCAGGCACGACGGCGAGGGAGAGCACGGCAGGGGTGGCTGAAGAGGAGGAGGGAGAGGGAGAGAGAGAGGGTGGGGTTCGTCTAGATCTAGGTTTTATCACATAGAAAGAGGAGAGAGAAGAGGAAGAGAAAGGGAGAGAGAATAATGGGTTAATGGGTCAGGCCCGATCCAACCCTAATTCTAATAATACTTGTAACATTCCGGATTTTGATCCATTTTTAGGATTTATAAAACGCGTAATTTGTCAGTATGCTTATAGTAAAATCTCGCCCGAGAATTGATCACTCTCGGTTATTATTTTAAACTAGAGATTTCGCTAGAATCGCACTCGATCAAATTTTTGCCGTTATTTAGACCCTGAACTTGGCAGTCAATTTTTGGGAGTTTCAGGACGAAATAAATTGGACGGTATCAATATTAATGTGGCCAGTATCGAGATTGGCAGAAATGAAGGAAAAATGAGCGTTTTTGAGTAAGTTAAATTTGGACTAGTAGACCTCTCTCGTTAAAATTTGGTTTCATTAATTTGGCCTTTGTCCCTTTTTGTGTGTGAGGCTCTTTTAGGATCGAGGGGCAATTTTCGGTTTTGAAATTAGACCCTTGGTTTGCGTTTATTATAAGAATGAAGTTTATTTTTTCAAATTTCTAATCTCTCTTTCTCTCTCTCTCTCTCTCTCTCTCTCCTCTCCTCTCTTTCCCCCTTCTCGACCGGCGCGTCTCTCTCTCTCCACGACATCCCCTCACGCACGCTCCTCTCTCTCCCCCCCCCCTTTTCCCTCTCTCTTCTTTTCCCTCTCTCTTTCTTTCTCTCTCTTTTTCCCCTCTCTCTTTTCCCCTCTGACCACACGCTTTCTCCCTCCTGCATGCGTCCCCTCAACCCATCCCACCCCCCCCTGACACCCTCTCTCCTCTCTCCTCTTTTCTTCCTTTTTCCCTTTCTTCTTCTTCTTCTAGTTCTTCTCCCTCTCCGCCCCGGCTGGTTCTGCTCCGCCTCTACCTAGCTCACCGACCGTCGCTCGACCGCCCTCACGCCTCCGCTCGACACCGCGTGCCCCCAGCCCGTGGGAGGAAGCTCAACATTGCGCCCTCCGTCCGCGGCTGCAGCCCGCGCCAGCCTCTTCCTCCCCTCCAGCGCCACCGCGTGGCTCATTACCCATCTCGCGTCCGGCGGGCTTGAACCACCTCGCCCGCTCTGTCGTATTTCGGCCCCCGCTCTTTGCCAGCGGGTTCTTGCGTCCTGTGGTGGCCGTCGTGATCGTCGCTCAGCCCAGCGGGGCTGTGACGCGCCCGCCCTTTCGTCGGTCTGACTCGCCAGCTATTAAGCTAGCCCGTATCGCGTCGCCCTTTGGTGTCTTGATCACTTTGTCTCCCCAGAAACAACCGGCAAGCCCCCTATCCTCCTTTCTCTACTCTCTTGGTTTGGCCAGTGAATGGCCTCGGGCAGGAGGGCTCCACCTTGGTATCCATTCCTGCGTGGGCCGCCGCCCTCTTGTTGTCCAGTCATTCTTTATCTCTCTCTCTCTTTGACCATGCCTCTCTCTCCCTCTATAGGCCGCGGATTAGCTTAGATCGTCACCACCGCTCCCGCCGTTCGCCGGAACCGCCGCCGCCGTTACTGTTCCGGCGAAGGGACCGCCGCTGTCCAGCCGCCATCGCTGCGTGTTCGGCTCGGTTTGAAGCTTGGGACACCCGGTGAGTTTGACCCTAAACCCTAATTAGGATAATTTGCATTTCTAGACAAGTTTAGGGGTTAAATTAGGGTAAATTAGGGGTTAAATTGTGGAGATTATTAAGGGCCGATGTCGTGGCTAATTTGGTAGTGTAGCGTGATTATTTCATCGAAGTTTAATGGCCCGAGAGATGTTGTTCATTGGCTGGAAATTATTGGATCGGAACGGCCCGAGTTCGATTGGAATCGGTCTCAATTTTGGATTATAGTGACTCTTCGTATTTGGTCTAGTGGTGGCAGATTTGGATGATATTTTGGAGAGTCTAATGGAATATTTTGAGGATATTTATAGGCTTGGATTAATCTATTTGGAGGCTGGCCATATCGGATTTAATGGACAAGACGCGATCAATTGCCTAATTTAATCGTGTCATTATCTGGAATGTTTAGATTGGCGGATTAAGGGATTGATTTGTACTTGGTTGTGATCAATTTATTGTGATGCGAGTGACATGTGCCTAGTGTGACTAAGAATAGAGTATCTTGGCGGGCCTCGAATGATTAATACATGTTGATTAAATTGTCGGGTTAATTTTATACGTGATTTATGTGCCGTGCAAGAGTGACTTGAATTGCTTTCATGGTCATGCTAGTATATTGGTTGGGCATATTGAAGTGTGGATTGAGCTTATTGTGTGGTAAATTGATCATGTGGCGTTGCACAATTACTTGCTCATTGTGAAATTTGTGAGTGCCCAAGTGTGAATTTTATGGCCATGGATGTGCATCCCAAGCATTGGCACGGCATATGCATTCACAAGTATGCTCGAATGACATGTGCATTGTGATCACCTAAAATGCCCTGATGCGTCTTAAGCGGGGTTCAGATAAAATTGGTGCCTATGAATGTGTGATCACAATAAACCCTGATGCGTTTTACGCGGGGTAGTGAACCCGTCCTGAGGCGTGTTACGCGGGACGATGCCCGGTTTACCGGAAGATGACCAACCTGATGCGTTTTACGCGGGTAATGTGTCATGAGCCTGATGCGTTTTACGCGGGCCAGAGATCGATCTCGAAGTGATAGACCTGATGTGTTTTACGCGGGTCGGACCTGATGTGTTTAACACGGGTCGGAGGAGAAATTGGTAAACGGCAAGAGTGCTAGCATGCAAGTGTGCGATAATGCATTGATGAGGCATGAGCATGAGTGCGGGCATGAGCACATGCATGACATGTGTCGTGACGTCGTGATACGTGCTTATGTGCTGTGATTGAGTTCTGTGGCATGATGACGATTATTTATTAAATGCCTAACCTGCAGGGTCCAGTGAAATTTAGATTTAGGCCCGAGGGTCTGAGTTAGCTTATGTCTTGAATTTTGTGTTTGTTTAGTACTTGTCAGGAGGTGCACGTTAGCCTAGTTTAGGTTTAGGGAATTGCTCGCTAAAATTTATTCTCACGGTTGTTGAAAACCGATTTTTTCAGACCCCCAGCCTTGAGGATGGCAGGCGTACCGGTGCATTTTTGGGAGGAGCCCCGGCTAATTGTAGTACCTGAACCCCGAGCCACTTACCCCTTTTTGTCAGTAGTGGCCTTGAATCGCTTTTGATTTTTTTGTTGGTGTTCGGGTTGTACTTGGATATTGTATATAATTTCCAATGCCAGTACAAGTGTTGATTCTTGTGGTTATCCTTGGTTGTGTATTTATTTAATGTACGGGTGGTGAATTACTTCCGCATGTGCTTTATATCTCTGTGTTAGGTGTTGGGTCGGCGACGCGTCCTGGGACGTCGCACACCAATCGACCTTTGCGAGGGATGTGGCGCGCCGGGAAGTGCGGAGCGTGACATCCCCGTTTGATTTGGTATCAGAGCAAGGTTAGCTCGATCCAATTAGGTCGAAGCCTGGAGTGATAAGGAGCGATGGCCTTGGGTAGCCAATAGGTGAACCTCGTGTGTTAAGTGTACCTCCTGACTGTCTGTGTCTTGATTGATTGGTTGCGTTACTGACCCGTAAAGTGCAGGTGCAGCAGACCTGAGGTGAGTGCGTGTACCTCTTTGATTGAGATCTTGTGTTGTTTGTGCTAGATCGCATGCTGATTACTTGGCTGCTATCGTAATACCTGCCTAGGACCTTAGACTGGTTAGATTGGTTTAAGTCTCCGATCCCTCAGGGGAGTTATAACAGGTAGTTGAATAGTGAGGCAGTATGAATGAGAGTATAAGGGGTAAGGAAACCCAAGAGCAATCAAGTGTAATAGGCCATGAGGCCCGAGGCCTGAGATTAGAGGTTGTGACCGACATCCATAAGAATAAGGGAATGTATGGGCAGGCCACCGAAAGGGGCCGCCGTCATTGCCTAGGCTGCTGAGGTTGCAGTGATTACTGCTATGAATGGGAATAATGCCAGTTAGGCCAAATTCAGATAGTGGCCAATAGGCGAGTGCATTAATTGGTGGAATAACTTCTCGAGTTGAACTTTCTTAAGTTCAATAGTAAGGGTGACCCCGAGGCTGCACCGAGATTGGCAGTGGAAGTTGAGAAAGCCTTTGACATATCGGGGTACACCGAGATTGAGAAAGTAACATTGGCAGTGTATTAACTGCAGAAGAACGAAAAGAATGGGTGGAAGACCGCCAGGGATAGGATATTCCCGATGAGTACAGCCCGGACTTGGGCCATGTTTATTGAGAATTTTTATGGGAAGTGTTTTCCGGGAGAATGCCTAAGGAAGGAAATTAGCGGAATGTATACTACTTCGCGCCGAGGGCAGATAACTGTGGAACGATTTGAAACGAAGTCTTTTAGGTTGGTTAAGAATCCATAGGACAAGGTTCGGAGATTCCGAGATGGACGGAAGTCAGATCTCCAAAGCACAATGATTTCATTGAACATCAGGAATAATGGAGAAGTGTATGAATGAGCTCAAATGATGGAGCGAGATTAGTGGGAAAGAGCAGCCACTCTGGATTGTGGTATGCTCAGGATATAGATAACTGCTACTTTAGGAAGGAGCAGATGGCGAGAAACGGACGATTCGTCCCACCGGTTCAGAAGAAGATCAAAAAGCCGAACCATTAACTGAACCACTTTGAGATTTGTAGTAAACGTGGAAACTTGGAGAATTTGTTCGACTGGTTAGGATTAAGCCGGTTGTGCTAGCACCCACGCTTTGTGTGACGACCCATTTTTAATGATCAGGTGTTGATATCGTTGAGGTGTCTTAACTATGAGATAGTGATCGGGAATAGAGGAAAGAGTGTCGACTTGACAGTGTTGGTCAGGTATGATTTAGATTTGAGAATCGAAGTGGATTGGCTAGTAAGGCAGAAAGCCGTTATGGATTGCAGCAATGAGACAATCCAGTTTAGCTCGGATGGACGTCCTAGGTTTGAATTTTAGGAAAGTCGATGAGGAATCTCAATTCCTTAGATGCCCTTGCTTGAGGTGATTAGATGTCAGATGAAGGTTGTGAAGGACGCTTAGTGGGTGTAGTGACCCGATCGTGACGGAACTAAAGTCGGAAGAATTAATGAAGTGTGTAACCTTCCGAGGTCTTTCCTTAGAAATTTCTAGGTTGTCACTAGAATGGGAAGTGGAACTGTAAAAGAATTGGTCCCGGAATTGAGTTGATTTCGAGGGTGTGGTATCGATTGTCCTTGTTGGGAATTAAAGGAATTGAAGGTCCAAATGTAAGGACTTGTGGATAAATTTTATCCGCCCTAGTGTGCTCCGTGGGGAGTTCCTGTATTGCGTGATGAGAAAGGGCAATACATCGAGGTTGTATATGATTTACCGGCAGCAGAACTAGGCGACGGGAAGAAGTGACCGCTGCCGAGGATCGATGATTTGTTTGATCAATTGTGAAGAACCTCAGTGTACTCTGAGATTGAAGTACGGATCGGATATCATCCGTTTAGAATACGGAAAGAGGGTATAATTACGACTATTTAACGAAAGAGGTATGGGCCTTGTAAGTTTATAGTGATGCCCTCGATCTAAGGAATATCCCTTGCTGTTTCGGTGGACTTAAAGAATAGGGTATTCAAGAAAAATTTTTGGACCGATTCATTGTGATGTTTGTTAATGCTATTTTAGCATATTCGACGAGCTCTGAGGAGCGTGAGCTACAATCGACCGAGATACTACGGACCCTAAGAGAACACGCACTTTACGACAAGTGTGGTAAGTGCGAATTTTGGCTTAATTGATTAACGTACCTTGGACACATCATCTCGGGAGATGGAACTTCTGTGGACCTGACTAAGGTCGAGGTGATAGCTAAGTGGCACAGATGGATGCCAATAACTGAGGCTCGAAGTATTCTAGATTTTGCTGACAATCATCGACGTTTGGTAGAAGAATTCTTGTCGATAGCTGTGCTGTTGACACGGCTGTTTAAGAAAGAAAACCAAGTTTGAATGGAATGATAAGCATGAACGGAGTTCCAAGAGCTGAAGTATAGGCTGTTAATTGCCTCGATATTAAATATTCAACCGGATTGGGAGGATTCGAGGTCTATAGTAACGCTTCATCAAGAAGACTTGGGAGTGGGCATTGACGTAACACAGTAGAGTTGTAGCATATGCGTCGCGCCAGTTGAGCGTACAAGATGATTTATCTAGTGCACGATGGAGAATTGATTGCGATGACTGGTGTCGCAATGGAATGGCTAGACGAGTAATAGATGTGTTGAGTCGTGAGTCAGTGATGGCACGTATGATGGTTAGAGAGTGAGCCTTGTCGGACAGGCTTAGGGATTCGAGATTTTAAATTTGAAGTGAGCCGAGTGTCAAACTTGTTAGTTGCACTAAGGATCAAGTTGGAGATCCAGGCCAAAACCAAGGAATGATAATTTATGGGCCAAGAGATTCAAAAGAGTCATTGAGATGGATGCCGATAAGAGGGAGTTGAACTTCAGTGTATTTGGGGATAGAAATTTTGAGTTCTAAGAATAATTGTGTATACCCGATGAGGCGAAACTCGAGGAGAAAAAAAATTTGAATGGAAATTTCGCAGTAAGTACAGTGTCCACCCGAGTAGCACTAACGTGTGTCAGGACTGGCAGCAATATTACCGGTGGAATAGAATAAGGGTAAATGTGGCCAAGTATGTGGCTAAGTGCTTGACGTGCCAATAAGTGAAGGCACAACATTGTAAGCCTGGTGGGATGCTGCAGCCGTTGGAAATCCCAAAATGGAAATGGGAGCACATTACAAGGGATTTTGTAATGGGACTGCCAAGAAGCTAGAGGGGACACGACTCTATTTGGGGTGATAGTAGATAGATTGGCCAAGTCAGCGCACTTCCTGGCAGTGCGAAAGGACTCCGGGCTAGAAAGGTTGGCTGAATTATATGTACGGAAGATCGTTCGCCTTCATGGGGTGCCAGTATCAATTACTTCGGACCGTGATCCCAGATTTACTGCAAATTTTTGGAAAAGTCTGCAATCGGCCATGGGGACTAAGTTGCAATTCAGTACGGCCTATCATCCTCAGACGGATAGCCAGTCTGAGAGGACTATTCAGACTTTGGAGGATATGCTGAGAGCATGTGTGCTAGATTTTCAGGGCAAGTGGGAAGAACAGTTGCATTTGGTGGAATTTGCCTACAATAACAGTTTTCAACAAAGCATCAGAATGGCACCATTTGAAGCATTATATGGCAGGGCTTGCAGAACACCGTTGTGTTGGGATGAGGTAGGAGAAAGAAGTATAACGGGTCCAGAGTTGGTTCAACAGTCGGTGGAAACGGTGAAAATTATCCGAGAAAGGTTGAGGACAGCCCAGAGTCGTCAGAAAAGTTACGCGGACCGAAGGCATAGACCGTTGGAGTTTCAAGTTGGCGACCATGTATTTCTCAAGATCTCGCCAATGAGAGGACTATCTCGGTTTGGCAAGAAAGGAAAGCTGAGTCCAAGATACATAGGCCTGTTTGAGATTTTGGAAAGGATTGGGACGTTAGCCTATCGCCTAGCCTTACCCCCAAATTTGTCACAGGTTCATAATGTCTTCCACATGTCGATGTTGAGGAAGTACGAACCAGATCCGACCCACGTGCTGAATTATGAAGTAATAGACGTGGACGACAGAGTGTCGTACATGGAAAAGCCGGTGCGAATCGAGGACAGAAAGGAACAAGTATTGAGAAACAAGACGATTCCATTGGTCAAAGTTATTTGGGAACATCACGGGACGGAAGGCACCACATGGGAAAGCGAGGAAGTGATGCGACACAAGTACACCCATTTGTTTGAGTAGTCGAGTTGGATTGTAAATTTCGAGGACGAAATTTTTGTAAGGGGGGAAGAATTGTAACATTCCGGATTTTGATCCATTTTTGGGATTTATAAAACGCGTAATTTGTCAGTGTGCTTATAGTAAAATCTCGCCCGAGAATTGATCACTCTCGGTTATTATTTTAAACTAGAGATTTCGCTAGAATCACACTCGATCAAATTTTTGCTGTTATTTAGACCCTGAACTTGGCAGTCAATTTTTGAGTGTTTCAGGACAAAATAAATTGGACGGTATCAATATTAATGTGGCCAGTATCGAGATTGGCAGGAATGAAGGAAAAATGAGAGTTTTTGAGTAAGTTAAATTTGGACTAGTAGACCTCCCTCGTTAAAATTTGGTTTCATTAATTTGGCCTTTGTCCCTTTTTGTGTGCGAGGCTCTTTTAGGATCGAGGGGCAATTTTCGATTTTGAAATTAGACCCTTGGTTTGCGTTTATTATAAGAATGAAGTTTATTTTTTTCAAATTTCTAATCTCTCTTGCTCTCTCTCTCTCTCTCTCTCCACGCGCGCACGTTTCCCCCTTCTGATCGCGCACGTCTCTCTCTCCATGACGTCCCCTCACGCACGCTCCTCTCTCTCTCTTTCTCCCCTCTTTTCCCTCTCTCTTCTTTTCCCTCTCTCTTTCTTTATCTCTCTCTTTTTTCCCTCTCTCTTTTTCCCCTCTGATCACACGCTTTCTCCCTCCTGCATGCGTCCCCTCCCGTGGACACCCCCCCCACCTTTCCCCTCTCTCTCTCCCCTCTTTTCTTCCTTTTTCCCTTTCTTCTTCTTCTCATTTCTTCTCCCTCTTAAGCGGCTGGTTACGCTCCGCCTACCTAGCTCATAGGCCGTCGCTCGACCGTACTGGCGCCTCCGCCCGACGCCCGCGTGCGCGCCCGTTCTTAAGCTAGCTTCGACTTGGCTAACGCCTCGCCGTCCGCCATTGCCGCGCACAGCTAACTTCCTCCTCAGCGCTGGCGTAGCTGCGTTACCCGCTCACCGCCCATCCGGCGAGCAGGCTCCACCTACGCCCGCTTCTACGCGCCCATTTCGCCGCCCGCCCGGCTGGTTGTCGTCGCTGTATTAGGAAACCGCGTGCGTCGTGCGTCGCTCTGGCCAGCGGGCGCGGCAGCGCCCGCCGCTTCAGCCGGTTACCTTCGCCGGCCTCAGCCCGGCCACTGCGTCGCCGTCGCCGCCCGATGTCGCCGGTCACCGCATCTCCCCAAAAACAATAGCCAAGCCCCCTCTCCTCCCTTTCTCTCTCTCTTTGTTTGGCCGTGAATGGCCTCGGGCGGAAGGGCTCACTTCCGCCCCATAAATCCTTTATTCTGCGTGAGCCCGCCGCCTCGCCCCGCTGTCCAGTCATTCTTTATCTCTCTCTCTCTTTGACCATGCCTCTCTCTCCCTCTATAGGCCGCGGATTAGCTTAGATCGTCACCGCCGCTCGCGCCGTTCGTTTGGAACCCCGCCGCCGTTCTTGTTCCGGAAGGTGCTTGTTTGTCCAACCGCCATCGCGTGTGTGTGTTCGGCTCGGTTTGAAGCTTAGGACACCTGGTGAGTTTGACCTAAACCCTAATTAGGATAATTTGCATTTCTAGACAAGTTTAGGGGTTAAATTAGGGTAAATTAGGGGTTAAATTGTGGAGATTATTAAGGGCCGATGTCGTGGCTAATTTGGTAGTGTAGCGTGATTATTTCATCGAAGTTTAATGGCCCGAGAGATGTTGTTCATTGGCTGGAAATTATTGGATCGGAACGGCCCGAGTTCGATTGGAATCGGTCTCAATTTTGGATTATAGTGCGCGTCGTATTTGGTCTAGTGGTGGCAGATTTGGATGATATTTTGGAGAGTCTAATGGAATATTTTGAGGATATTTATAGGCCTGGATTAATCTATTTGGAGGCTGGCCATATCGGGATTTAACTGGACAAGACGCGATCAATTCGAGATTTAATCGTGTCATTATCTGGAATGTTTAGATTGGCGGATTAAGGGATTGATTTGTACTTGGTTGTGATCAATTCTGTGATGCAGTGCCATGTGCCTAGTGTGACTAAGAATAGAGTATCTTGGCGGGCCTCGAATGCGCGAATACATGTTGATTAAATTGTGCGAATTTTATACGTGATTTATGTGCCGTGCAAGAGTGACTTGAATTGCTTTCATGGTCATGCTAGTATATTGGTTGGGCATATTGAAGTGTGGATTGAGCTTATTGTGTGGTAAATTGATCATGTGGCGTTGTGCAATTACTTGCTCATTGTGAAATTTGTGAGTGCCCAAGTGTGAATTTCATGGCCATGGATGTGCATCCCGAGCATTGGCACGGCATATGCATTCACAAGTATGCTCGAATGATATGTGCATTGTGATCACCTAAAATGCCTTGATGCGTCTTAAGCGGGGTTCAGATAAAATTGGTGCCTGTGAATGTGTGATCACAATAAACCCTGATGCGTTTTACGCGGGGTAGTGAACCCGTCCTGAGGCGTGTTACGCGGGACGATGCCCGGTTTACCGGAAGATGACCAACCTGATGCGTTTTACGCGAGTAATGTGTCATGAGCCTAATTGGTTTTACGCGGGCCAGAGATCGATCTCGAAGTGATAGACCTGATGCGTTTTACGCGGGTCAGACCTGATGCGTTTAACGCGGGTCGGAGGAGAAATTGGTAAATGGCAAGAGTGCTAGCATGCAAGTGTGCGATAATGCATTGATGAGGCATGAGCATGAGTGCGGGCATGAGCATATGCATGACATGTGTCGTGACGTCGTGATACGTGCTTATGTGCTGTGATTGAGTTTTGTGGCGTGATGACGATTATTTATTAAATGCCTAACCTGCAGGGTCCAGTGAAATTTAGATTTAGGCCCGAGGGTCTGAGTTAGCTTATGTCTTGAATTTTGTGTTTGTTTAGTACTTGTCAGGAGGTGCACGTTAGCCTAGTTTAGGTTTAGGGAATTACTCGCTGAGATTTATTCTCACGGTTGTTGAAAACCGATTTTTTCAGACCCCCAGCCTTGAGGATGGCAGGCGTACCGGTGCATTTTTGGGAGGAGCCCCGGCTAGTTGTAGTATCTGAACCCCGAGCCACTTACCCCTTTTTGTCAGTAGTGGCCTTGAATCGCTTTTGATTTTTTTGTTGGTGTGCAGGTTGTACTTGGATATTGTATATAATTTCCAATGCCAGTACAAGTGTTGATTTTTGTGGTTATCCTTGGTTGTGTATTTATTTAATGTACGGGTGGTGAACTGCTTCCGCATGTGCTTTATATCTCTGTGTTGGGTGTTGGGTCGGCGACGCGTCCTGGGACGTCGCACACCAATCGACCTCCGCAAGGGATGTGGCGCGCCGGGAAGTGCGGGGTGTGACAATACTCATGCCTAAAACCTCTATCGAAAAAGATTAAGACCCAACCCCAAAATACCCAAAATTTTAGAGCAGAGCCGGGCCGGCTCAAGTCTTTTTGATACTCTTATTTTTTATAGTATAAAAAAAAGTTCAGGCTAAAATTGTCTTTTGACTTAAAGTTGATGCTTTGTTTTGCAATTGGGCCATATTTTTACATTTAGTGTGCATTTGACATCTTTTGTAGATTTCGACCCCATTATATTTTTGAAATTACAAACTTGACCCTTCAAAATATGAAAAACCAAGTGACATCAAAGAAAGGGCAAAAATTTAAAATTTACATTTCAATTTTTTAAAAAGATAGCATATTAGAAGTTCGAATTTTTATGAGTGGAAAGCAATTGAGTGATGAGCCTTTTTTTTAGCGAATAAGCTTTAAATTTTTCAAGTGATTCCATCAAATCCCAATTTTTTCTTATTAAAATTTACTATCAAAGATTTCAATTCGAAAACCGTTAACTCGAGGCACGATGTCATTGCCTTACATGGCCAGTACAAACTAATTATTCTGTATCAAGCCTTGGGAACTTTCTTATTCCTTCCAAAAAAAAAAATGGGGTAAGTGCAATAAAAGTACTTAACATTTTGTCCATTGGTCGATCAAGTTTTGATTGTTCAGATGAATTAATAAAATTTTCAGCCAATAAGAAGCCCTAGTGTCAATTTTATATTACCGGAAAAAAGTCACGTGTCAATTCTATTGTTAGTCAAGTGTGGTTTTCAAACTCAAAATGTCACTAATAACGAGTTTAGGACTCAATTGACAAAAATCAATATATTTAAAAAAAATGTGGGTAAGTAACTCAAATGAGATTTAATAATTCAAAATTAATTTGTAATTTAATGGGAAAGAAGTTAGTAAATGAATCAAAGAAAAATTGATAGACTAAATGTAAGCGTTGGTAAATTAAAGAAGTTAATAAGAAAGACAAATAAAAAATTACAATCCGTCAAAACAATTAGCAATTTCATGAACACGTTATTAGGATACCAGCAAGTTACTGGAAATCAAGTGACCGGTAATTTTTAACCATCAGTTATTTGATGCTTAAGAACAAGTCCATAAAAATTATATCGCTCGGATCGGGCATGAACTCCGGAAGTTTCAAGAATCATAGGATGAAGCATCCATCCTTACCAAAAAAAAAAAAGCATCCATAAGTATAACTACAATCATGTGGGAGTAGATTTTTTTTCACAAAAAGTCTTAATTCTTACTTGTAACGGATAAATTTCTTGCAAGAGATATACTCCATTCTACTTATCCATCATTCAAATGCCATCCGGACAAGTTACCGGCATCGGAAAGAGCTTTCTTCCATCTCTTTACCTTCTTAGAATCCTTCCTGAACTTGTACTCTTGGCTAGCCAATGCTGTCCTATAACTCTGTCTACCCCTCTCACTTCTCTTGGGTCCACTTTATAAAAAAACTAGTAGAACAATGAGGTCATTTTGCTCCTTGCACTCCATAATCTTCTCCAGCTCTTCCAAGCACCACCGTGAAGAAGCGTAGCCCTCCGAAAAAATGATGATTGCAATGCATGATTCTTCAATGGCCTTCATAAGTGCCAGTGGTATTTGGTCTCCCTTCCTTACTTCCTCGCTATCAACGAAAGTGTATATTTCAGTTTGGTCTAAAACTTTGTTGAGATGACTGAGGAAGTTATTACACACCTGTACCTCTGAAACTCAAGAAGACATCGTAAATCTTTTTCGGTTTCGACGAAGAAGCCATTAAATGATGGAGTTCAATAATGAGCAACAACTATTAGCTTAAGATTTGATAGTGTTGTCAAGTAGTTCATTCACCACTAGATCTTCTCGTTGATTTGCTCTTATACTAAGAGAACAGAGATGCATGATTTTTATAGTACTTTCGTAGATGGTGGTGTTTAAGGATAAGGATGGACCAAGACATCTAAAGGTGTGAACACACGGGACTTTTCTTCACTGAGGACCGCGTACCACCGCGTTATTCGGACTTTCTGATTGACACAAACTTCTCTGTGGCCGACAAGATTAGTGAGTAGTGTAGATTAGTACTGGTCCTAGTGGACTCGATTATTGCACAAACCAACAAACAACTTTAGGGTGGTGGATTCTCGTGATCTAGGTCATTGGCTCACTCATAAAAATAACTTTGGTGGTCTTCCTTGAAATTTTATCCCCAACCTCAGAGAAGTAGGTTTTTCCTTGCCATATATTAATTTACCTCATAACCGCTCAAGAGATATACAAATTACATGCACAATCAAGTGAACCAGCAAAAAAATAATTTTACATCTATTAATAATAGTGGAACTTTGTAAAAGATGGTGCTGAAGAATGGACCAAGATATGTAAAAGGTATGAACACATGGACTTATTTTCACTGAAGACCGTATATCAGCTTTGAGGAAATGGCTTTGACGTGTTTAGTCTTCATTTTTCTTTTTGTAATTGAAGTATTTGATGCCATTAGGTTAGCTTTTGTCATAGGCTCTTATTAAAAAAAAACTTTGCCGGCTCCCAAGGTGTTATTTTTCTTCGCTAAATAAATAAATTTACACATGACTAGTCAAAAGATATAAAATTATACGCACAACTAACTATATATGTGTCGAAGCCTATTTCAATTTTTTATCCACATAATTACTAGCATGAGTGTAAAGGCCTAATTAGCCTAAAGACCCATAAAACATTTGCAAGTCCTATGAACAAATTAAGTTTTGGCCTTGACCTGAAATAGCAATTTTGATATCAAGTAATATGTACACAATAGCTCGAGGGCTTTTACGACAATATATCATTGAGAAAAACATGATGCTTAAGTATGGACCAAGATATGTAATAGGTATAAAAACATGGAACTATTTCAACCATCGTGTGTTGACACCTCCTTTCTAATTTGCCCACAATTAATTACACAAAATTTAGGAATTAATTTTCTTTAGTTCCCAAACAAAAAAAATATTTCTAGTTGAATGCATTGCATGTAGAAATTAGGTATTTGCATTAATAGGGCCTATTAGAGTTTTGTAAAAATAATAATAATAAATAATAAATTTTCAAAAAAAAAAAAAAAAAAAAAAAGGGAAAATCAAAATCAATCAAAAAAATTTAATTATTAATTAAGTTAAATTATTGTTTTAAAAAAAAAAAAAAAAAAAAAATCGGATCGGGTTGGGCCAAGGCTGCCAGCCATCCTCTCTTCTCTTCCTCCTCCCTTGTTGTTCTTTTCCCCCTGCGGGCCTTCTCCCTCGGCCCGCTCCCCTTTTCTCTTTCTTTTTCTCCTCCCCATGCCCAGCCCGCTTCTTTTCTTTTCTTCTCCTTTTCTTCCGCGTGGGCTTCTTTCCTGCAGCCCGCCTTCTATTCCTTCTTCCCAGCGGGCCCGGCCCCGGCCTCGTGCTCCCTTCTCCTTCCCTCTCCCCATCGCCGCTGTTCCCTCCTCTGTTCTCCCATGCTGACCCGGGCGTGGCCTTGCAGCGGCGCCGCTCCTCCTCGTCGTCATCACCGGTCGAGCAGGCCCGAGATAGACACGCCCGCAGGGGCCCAGCCGTAAGGCGGTCCGATCTCTCACTGCGGACTCTCATATCTCTCTCTCGGCCCTCATTCCTCTCTACATCTCCCTGTCTACGCCCCTCCCTGCCTTGGCCTGCACCCGTCGCGCCCGTGAAGCGCCACCATCGCCACGCAGACGCCCGCAGGGAAGGGGAAGAAATGTCATCGTCTACGCCTATAAAAGGCGGAGAGAGAGAGTGAAGGTGGTCGGAAAAATTTTTACAGAAACAGAGAGAGAGAGAGAGAACTGAGCGAGATTGAGAGAGAAAATAGAGAGGGGGAGAGGGTGTCCGTTTGTCTTTGTTCCAAAGGTTCGATGGCGTCGACTCCACTCAGTGCCGAAGCCCCTCGCACGCATCGTCGGCGGTAATTATAAAAATGGCGAAGAAAAACGCTGCCTTAACACTATGGAGGAGAAAATGAAGCTGGTTCTCAATGCGATTCAAAAATCTTACAAAACAGGTGGAATCCATTCGGGCAAGCTCACGCCCGCGCTGCGGTACTGTTGAAGTGGTGTTGTCCCCACCTTCTGGAAAAGAAAAGCTTCTCTGCTAGTGACGACAAAATGCCTACGCTGAGGATGATCCATTTCCCTTGCTGTGAAGCTTTGAATGCGAAGTTGCACCCGAATAACATGACAAACGCCTTGCAAAAAGTCGAAGAGATCTTTGAAACAACTCCAAGGTCCACAAAATGTTGTCCCACTCGACCTGTCTATATATAAACGGGTCAAAGTACCAGAGAAGTTCAAGATGCCGGAATTTGAAAAGTATGATGGGACCACATGCCCCAGACACCATTTGCACATGTATCATGTGCGGATGACGCAATACGTTGATAATGAACCCCTCATGATTCGTACTTTTCAAGCAAGTTTAACAGGACCAGCCACGACATGGTATATGTCAAAGGATATTGATGCTTTCAAATCCACGGGGCGATGTTGCTGATGCATTTCTCAAGCAGTATCAATTTAATCTCGATGTCACTTTTACTCGGGATGATTTGGAACGCACTGAAAAGAAGAAGAGTGAATCTTTCAAGGAATATGCTACAAGATGGAGAAACTTGGCCGCCCAGGTTACTCCACAACTCATTGATCATGAACAAGTAAAGTTGTTCATAAAGTCGCTCCCATATGAATATAGACACCGCCTGGTTGGTGCCACTGCTGAATCTCTTAATCGTCTTGTTCCTGTGGGAGAACGAATTGAAATGGGATTGCGTGATGGATGGTTTACGGACCCCTCGCCTATAAGCAAAAGACCGAATACAAAGAAAGAGAAGGAGCCCCTCACGGAAGGGAACGTTTCGTACACTCAAACCGTTCATCCTCCCCGGACAGTCCAAGTAAACACTGAGCGGCAGTCTACCTCAAGTCGTCAACCTCCACGGCAGTATAAGAAAAGACAATTCACTCCGTTGCCTGGATCCCCTTCACAAGTCCTGGCCATACTCCGGAAGAAGAATCTGCTTTCTACTGAACCAAAACGGCCCAACTCAGAAAGTTTTTCGAATTATGATCCGTCCAAAAAATGTGACTATCATATGGGTGAAGTAGGGCATTCGACGGATGACTGTTATACTCTCAAACACCGAATCCAAAACTTGCTTGACACCAAAGCCTTTTCCTTTCAGACATCTAAACCGAATGTTCAAAACAACCCGTTACCCGAACATGAAAACAGAATCAATGTCATATCCGTCTTTCATGCTGTTCGAATCAGAGTGAGAGGGTATACACCGCTGATGTTTACAATGCTCTCTGGTGAGAGCAGGGTATTATCCCAACGCGTAAATACTACCCTTTTGTCCCTAATGAAAGAAAAAGAGTTACCAAGATGAGGCCGAGCAGTTTTGATTGTGTATACCGGGTCAGACTTGATAAAGTGGCCACCACCTCCGAGGTTATCATCGACCGATAAAGAACTCTCAAGATCGAATGCTGAGGCAAGTGAACCTACCCTCAAGATTGTGGAATGAACCTATGTCCGGAGTAGCCTGGGACATGGAGAAGGAGCCGATAATTGAGGTACCTACCAGCGGAGCAAGTAGTGATTGAAATACCTCACCCTACCGGTATGAAAATGACAACGCAGCCCCGGTCCTGTACGAATTGATTACGGACCTAATCACCAAATGGGACGATGGTGCCCGCAGCGCTCAACCTCCCAACTTGTCTCGATGAGAAGCCAAAAAATTCACGGCCATTATCAAGGCGGTGAATATAACGTTGATCAGCACGAAAATTGCACATGATTTCCTGTTAGAACCTGTTCAACGTCCGTGAAACATCGAAAGCCACGATGAAAGTACTCAGTGAAGTAAATGTGCCGGAGACGATTGAGCATGACAAGCTGGAAGCATTTGTGGGGTCTATCCTTTTGAAGGATCAGATAACTTTCTTAGAAGACGAATTTCCGGCTGAAGGAAGGGGACATACCAAGGGTCTTTACATTTCCGTCAAATGTAAAAACGCTCATGTAGCTCGAGTTCTGGTAGATAATGGGTCCGCACTAAATATATGCCCGCTGGCAACCTTACATCGTCTTAATGTGGACACATCTAAACTCCGCACCTCCAAAACATCTGTCCGAGCTTTTGACGGAATGAAAAAGGACACTGTGGGAGAAATCGACTTGGATGTCCAAATTGGCCCAATAGTATTCAGCATCCTGTTTCAAGTAATGGACATCCCCACTGCCTTTAGTTTCTTGTTGGGCCGTCCCTGGATTCACTCTGCCGGAGCTATACCCTCTAGCCTTCACCAAAGTGTAAAGTTTGTAGCCCAAGGAAAACTGATCACTGTCCTTGGAGAGGAAGACCATCGGGTTTACCAGGAAACCGCCATCCCGTATGTTGAACCAAGCGGCAAGGTGGAATCTAGTTATCAATCTATTGAGCTCGTTTCAACTGTTCATGGTAATCGGGGAACTTCTCCTTTTGTCCCCGATATGTCAAAAGCTTCCGTCATGGTAGGAAAAGTCATGGTTGGAAATGGTTTCACCCCAGGTCAGGGACTCGGCAGAGGAGGTCGGGGCATTCGAGAACCTATCCAAGTCACCAAGAATCACCGTCATCGGAGGTGCGGGGTATCATGGAGGAAATTCACAAACCCGTGAGGGGCATACGACGGTCGGGTTGGTTTGTTACCTCCCCATATCCGGAAACCTTCCCGTCACACCGCTAAATTGTTCTGGGAGGAAAAAATTTATCTTAATCCCTCGAACGATTTAATGAGGATCCAAGCGTCGGTAGAATGTTCAAGCCAGCGAGTTCCTCTAAGCTTCCCTTAACCGTTGTTGTTAATCAACATCAGAACCCAGACAAGCTACCAATTGAAGAAGATTGTGGGCGAGAAGAAATGCTGGATAAGGTGGTCACTCTGTTGGCGACATCTTTATAGGAGCCATACGAGGACTCAACCTCGAAAAAGCAGTACAAACCCGCCTGATTTATTCGCGCGTTTGCGCGTTCCGGTTAGGCGAGCTAGTAGAATTACTTGCGTCACTAACGGACTTTTTTCGCCAAATCTCGGGCGTGTCACTTCCGGTCCCGATCGGGGCGGTGACTCGGATAAATCGTCACGAAGGCGGTCGTCGTCGAAACTTCTCCCGACAAAACTTGGCGAGACCTTCACTTCTACGATGGCGGGCAATGTCACGGCGACATTCGCCCGGCTCCCAAATCCTTGGATATCATATTCCCTATCCTTTTGAAAAGGCCCGATCCTGAGGAGGCCAAGCCACCCTACTCCACAGTACTTCATTAATTATGATCCCTCAAGTCTTGTGACTTCCACTCGGAGAGAGATTGGGCACTCGCTTGATGATTGCGATGCTCTGAAAAAATAAGATTCGGGACTCTTTGGATGCGGGGCATTTACTTTTAGTGCCCCGTGGCTGTGTCTTGGTGAAGATGACCTTTTGGTGGTGCCCAGCCTTCGCACCGCTGCTCCTGAGTTTTCTGATAAGGCACGCAAAGGAAAGGCTGTTATGGATACCCTGGGCCAACCCAGTGGTAAATTCGACTATTACGTTGATTATCAGATGCCATCCAGTTTTTATGAGGACGATCAGAATGGTACTCCTAGCGGATGGAACGACTTGGAAAAGCTGACACCAATGAAGAGAGGAGTCGAGGAATTGGATTCCTGGAACGATGATTTGGAGGATTTCTTCGTGGGCGCAATAGGCGAAGGACCAGTGGAGGGATTGGGCGCAAGCCCGCCTGAGTAGAATTCCTCTTCCTCTTTCTGCATGAACCCCTGGAAAAGGGGCTATCCTTGTGTTTTGTTTCCTTTTATGTTGTTTCAGTTGAAAGAAGTGCCTTTTCAAGCTTTCTCTCTTTTGAGGTTGTAAATTTCTGTATTATAAATAAATGATGTTTTGAGGGCATGGGGTAGTACACTAAACCGGCCCGTTGATGATATCCAGCCACGAAAAAGGAAAGTATTACGAGGCCGGTCTACCCCATGCTTCCTCGTTTCTAAAAAAAAAAATCTCATAAGGTTTTCAAAGAAATGTTTCAAGAGAAAAAGAACAAAAAAGTTTTATCCCTGTTTCTTTGTCTGATCGATTTACCTTGTGTTTCAGGCATGATCCTGCGGCTTGCAAGGGAGTTAGTACAGTCCAGCCTGACGAGGTAAATCCTGACAGTAGTGATTCTGACGATTCAAGCGATGACCCTACCGAAATCCAACGAAGTTGGGAGCAATATGAACAGATCAAGCCCCTTACAATCGAAGATACCATTACCATCAATTTGGGTGATACTCAGGATCCGAAAGAAGTAAAGATTGGGGCGAGTCTTCCTGAAGAGAAAGCCATACGACTAATAACTCTTCTTAAGGAATACCGGGACGTCTTCGCATGGTCTTATTCTGATATGCCGGGATTAGATCCTCGGATTGTCGAGCACAGCTTGCCTACCAATCCCGACATGCCACCCAAAAAGCAAAGGCTACGAAGGACCAAGCCTGAGCTGTCGAAAAAGATCGAAGAAGAAGTGATGAAGTTACTGAAAGTTGGGTTCATCGAGGTTTCACAATATCCTGATTGGATAGCGAATATCGTACCAGTGAAGAAGAAGGACGGTCGAATTCGAGTTTGTGTGGATTACCGCGACTTGAACAAGGCCAGTCCGAAAGATGACTTTCCGCTTCCTCACATAGATGTCCTTGTAGATAGCACTGCCGGGTTCGAAATATTTTCTTTCATGGATGGATTCTCTGGGTACAACCAAATAAGGATGAATGATCGGGACAAGGAGAAAACGGCGTTCATCACTCCTTGGGGGACCTTTCATTACAGAGTTATGCCTTTTGGATTGAAGAATGCCGGGGCAACATACCAACGTGCCATGGTCACTCTCTTTCATGACCTAATGCACAAAGAAATTGAGGTTTATGTCGATGACATGATCGCCAAGACCAGGTGTGGAGAAGATCATATTGAAGCCTTGAAGAAATTATTTAGCCGGTTACGCGAGTTCAAATTACGTCTGAACCCTGCAAAGTGCATTTTTGGAGCAACCTCTGGTAAGTTACTTGGATTTATCGTGAGTAGCAAAGGAATTGAGATTGACCCTTCGAAAGTCAAAGCAATATGTGAATTGCAACCCCCGTCCACGGTAAAAGAGGTCAGAAGTCTGTTGGGAAGGTTGAACTATATTGCTCGGTTCATCTCCCAACTCTCTGAAACTGCACGACCTTTCTTCAAACTTCTCAGGAAAGGCGCCCAAATCAATTGGGACGAAGACTGTCGGGAAGCATTTGAGAAGCTGAAGCAATATTTAATGAGTCCCCCGGTATTAATTCCACCAGTTGCAGGACATCCTCTAACTCTCTATTTAACGATTCATAGTGAATCGTTGGGAGCCCTATTGGCTCAGAGCCACCCCGATGATGGAAAAGAACGAGCCATCTATTATCTGAGTAAGAAATTCACCATTTCGGAACAAAATTATTCCGAATCAGAAAAAACATGTGTCGCATTAGTGTGGGTTTTGCATAGGCTTCGACAATATACTTTGCACCATCAGACGTTCCTCGTGACTGAAAATGACCCTATCCGGTATTTGCTTAATCGACCAGCGTTAGTGGGAAAATTAGCTAAATGGCAAATTCTAATTTCTGAATTTGACATTCAGATGTCATCACAAAAATCAGTAAAAGGTCGAGTGATCGCTGATATGCTGGCTGAATGCCCTGGAGAAATACATGAGGATAATCTCCCAGATGATCGCATTTTATCAACGGAGGAACACACGTGGACCATGTTTTTTGATGGAGCAGTAAATCTATCTGGTTCTGGTACTGGGGCAGGTCTTGATATCCCCAGATGGGCAGCATTATCCTGTAGCTGCAAAATTGGTATTCCCTTGTACCAATAATATAGCCGAGTATGAAGCATGTATCCTCGGCTTACAAACAGCAATTGACATGAAAATCGCCAAATTAAAAGTGTTTGGTGATTCTGCCTTAATCATACTCCAGACCGTCGGAGAATGGAAGACTAGGGATGCTAAACTAATCCCCTATCATGACTATCTGGACGAGTTGGTTTCGGAATTCGATGAGATCTCGTTTGATTACCTATCTAGATCTCATAACCAATTTGCCGATGCGTTGGCTACGTTATCATCCATGCTACAGGTTACCAATGGTTTGGAAGTGGAACCTTTGAAGATTGATGTCCTGACCAAACCGGCTCACCGCATGACCGTGACCAGAGAACCCGATGGTAAACCTTGGTACCATGACATCATGAACTACATCAGGGAACAACAATTCCCTGAAGGAATTACCTCTGCAGACAGGAAATATATAATGAAGATGGCGACGAAGTTCTTTGTCGATGGGGAGAAATTGTACAAGAGATCCCATGACTCTATGTTGCTAAGATGCGTGGATGCGATTGAAGCGACGCAAATCATGCAAGAATTGCATGAAGGAGTATGCGGTCCACACATGAATGGACACATGTTGGCTAGGAAAATAACCAGATTGGGTTATTATTGGCTTTCTTTAGAAGGTGATTGCATCCGACACGTTCGAAATTGTCATCGTTGTCAGATCCACGGAAACAAGATAAACGCTCCACCTACTGAGCTACATCAGTTGTCAGAACCGTGGCCATTTTCAATGTGGGGCATTGATGTGATTGGCCCAATTAATCCGAAAGCATCAAATGGGCATCGTTTTATCTTGGTCGCAATTGATTATTTTTCTAAATGGATCGAGGCCGCGTCATATACTAATGTCACTGCTCGGCATGTGATGAAATTCATTAAGCGAGATATAATCGCCCGTTATGGTGTCCCTGAAGCCATCGTTACCGATAATGGGACAAATCTGAACAACAAATTTGTTGATGATTTGCTCGATGAATTCAAAGTTCGTCATCTGAACTCGTCTCCCTATCGTCCCCAAATGAATGGAGCTGTTGAGGCCGCTAACAAAAACATTAAGAAGATCTTAGCCAAGACTGCTGAGAACTACCGAGATTGGCATGAAAGATTGCCTTTTGCATTGATGGCATACCGAACATCTATTCGGACATCCACTGGAGCAACCCCTTTTTCTTTAGTGTATGGCGTGGAAGCGGTCTTGCCAATTGAAGTAGAAATTCCCTCACTACGGGTATTGTCCCAAGTGAAACTGTCTGATGCAGAATGGAAGCGACAGAGATTGGAGCAGCTGAATATGATTGATGAAAAACGATTGAAGGCTCTTTGCCATGGACAATGCTATCAACAAAGGGTAGCGAGATCCTTCAATCGGAAGGTACGCCCCAGATACTTTGAAGCAGGCGATCTCGTCCTAAGAAAGATGCTACCATTACCCCCTGAACTTGGAGGTAAGTTTGCTCCAAACTACAAAGGCCCCTATGTCGTGAAAAAGACACTCTCGGGGGGAGCCTTGATTCTGACTGAAATGGATGGACGCCAATTCTCCAATCCGGTCAACTCGGATGCTGTAAAGAAGTACTACCCCTGAAATAATTGCTATGCCTTGATTGATAACAAGGGAATTGGCGGAAAGTTATTTAACAAGAATCCTTGTTAGAGAATTTAATGGAAACAGTTCTGTGCATGTCCTGAATGGTGCCAAAGCTGATCCTGCCAACCATTGACGTCTCAACAGTAGTCACGCGTACATCGGTCAAAGACCTTTAAAGTAGAGATTAGCTTTGCTGCGAAGATCCCCATGCAAGCAATTGCACATACCCTGTGCATGTCCGGAATCAGAGGATTTTCGGAAATGCCTCAACATACCGAACCGCGTTGGCACGCCGCGCGCCGACAATAGGACTTTCCAACTGGAGGCACCCCTAATTATAGAGGATCTCATTCGAGCTTCGGGACCAAGAGCATGGAGAAGCAAACTGAGGCAGAGAAGGCTGAACAAAGTAAAAAAGAGAAAAGACTCTACTAGCTTTGAAGGCAAAATGGAAGAAGGGTAATCTGTATCGTTCTCAATTTACCCTCAATCATCTCACTTCTAACATAAGCTCATGTTTTTGTCAGAATGGAATCACTAACATCCAAGGAAACTCAAGGAGTAGATAATGGGTCCGCACCATTAAGGGAATCACGAAGGGTAATGTTGTATCGTTTCCAATTCCCCCTTTCAAAAGCCCATTCATTAACGCGATCTTTCTTATTACCTTGCAGGTATGCCCCGTTGTCCCAGTATAGGTAAGTATCTCTTTTCCTAAAAGAAACTTTTCTCACAAGAGTAAAAAGGAACAAGAAGGAAGAAATAATTAAAAAATGGATACTATTCCCTTCCTCGAGTGCATTACATGAAAGGGACTCTTGCGTGGTAATTTTACCTGTTTAATTCACCAATTCCATATGAAAATTTTGACAATTCGACGAACGGTGTTGAACTGCTCTGGTGTATTGAACGAGGTGTGTCAGGACGATGAGAGGCAATCCTTGGTCTATACACATTCTCACGTACCAAACTCGTACAAGATGAGCGAATAAGTTGCATTTCTAGGAGGTAAAGGGATTTCTCGCATAAGGTACGATAGCCAAAGTGACGAGAGGCAGTTTATTTCTCTGCCCCATACACTACCATTGATCCTTTGCTTGACCATTTTTGAGCTCATACACTCAGAGATTCCTTTCAAATTACCCCTGTCAAGAACCACCCCACATTGGGGCAACTTAAGGTAAATTAGCCTCATAGGATGGATTCAAACTCTGAGAAATCAGGAAAAACATCCCTTCCTTTCGGTCACCGCCCCCTGGCTTTGACCTCGCTGTTTTCATGGAACCCGTGGTCCTCGACAGAGTCCTCCAAGACAAGCACATCATCGACGGCCGGACAGTCAAGACTAAGAGGGCTTTGTCAAGAGAGAAGCAGCAAACTAATGCTTGCCCAGAATGCCAATGATATTATTGATAACAGTGATGTTTTGACTAAGCAAGACAAGAAGGATGGAGAGTTTGTAATATTTAAAATTTTCTATGATCATTTGCTGCAACAGCTCGCACAAGGCGAAAAGATGTATAGAAATGTTCTTGCTCTCACTTGCATTCTTTGAGTGTTTTTATTGCAGATGAACTCTCGCGATAATCTAAGTGCCCTAGAATGACGAAGAGCAGTTCTTTCTCCATCCCATACATTCATATCTTTTGCTAACCCAATTGAGCCATCAATTTCATTTCGTACAAACCCAATTGGTGATCATCCTCCACACCGGGGCAAGGCAAAAGTCACCACAGTTTGAGCATCACTGTCTCAAGTACCGAATGAAGATGAAGACTCCGGGAGCCTAAAAACATTGTTCTGTTTAACTTTGTTTAGGCTGGTCCTGACACAAAAAAAAAAAAAAAAAAATGCTGAAAAACAGGGGCATGAAAAAGCAGTGTGCCTGGTAAAAGCAAGGCCAATGCCCATGAATAAAAAACTAAACAAAAAGAAAAAGAGAAGAAGAAAAACGATGAAAAAGATGAAGAGAAAGGAGTCCCTAATTTCCAAAAACTCCTCTAGAAGAAGTTGTCAAAGATGCTAAAACACAGGATTACCCACGAAGTCTTCCAAAAGGATCCTGATAGTGGGAAGGAAGACTGGTGACAATGCTAAGAGGATCACCAATTCTCACCTTTACACACATCTTTGAGCCTAACGATTATTTCGTTCCTCAACCCTTAAACCAAGCCCATATTACATACCTCATGAAGTCTCTTCTGACTGGGTCATTTGAATTAACGCGGGATTTCAAATGTTTATAAACAATGCTCGAGGAGGTGTGAGCAAGACTATTTTTATCTCTTTTGCAGGGTTCTTGACTTGTAAACCCGGAGATAATTGCAGAATATTTTCTTTCATGGCCTTGATTTGAACAATCACCTTTGTTAAGCCATTGACCAAGCCTACATTACGACCCTGAAGAAGACCTCTCAGATTGGCAGTGTCGTACTGCTTGCGAGAAAACTCAGACCCTTGTTGATATGATAGCGGTCAGATTGAGTGTTTTTGATGCTCCTGCATTAATGGACAGGACAGACAGCCCTTTTCAATGAGAGCGAGTGGAAAGTCCTCTCTGACTGAAAGTCACTCGTTCATCATCTTGAGAAAGTCCACCTTGCGAAAAATTATCTTGATCAACCCTCGGTGGATTTTTGGTGATGCAAACATGGTAAAAATCATCATGCATGAACCCTCAAATGCACACTCTGGAACAGCCCAGCTTGTCTATCCCTGATGAATGCATGTATGTTTGTGCTAATCATCTTTGACAGCTCAGAGTTTTAATCCCCAGTGATGGAGTACAAAATTCGGGCACCGGAAAAGCCCTCATTATCATCCCAAGAGAGATATCCTGAAAAAGGTTGGTTATTCAGCAGATGATACATCAAACCTCCAGGAACATGCCCAGGTAAGTACATTCTACCCTTACCTGATTTCAAAATCATCCGATTGCTTTTCAAACTACCCAGAAGGTAAACCGGGTGTTTCTTTGAAAATGAAAAGCATCTTGACTAGCTGGTCAAGATATTTCGTACAATATTCAAGAATAGCCTCATTTGTCTATTCCTTCAATGAATGCATATATATTTGCACAAAGAAAAACTTGTCTGACAGGAGACACGCCCTTAAGGGGCAGGAACGTATCCAGGTAAGTATATTCTACTCATGCCTGGTTCCAAAAATCCATGTACCTATAATTGTTATGGTACCCTTTGAACATTGGACTGACCCCTCTGTTCACCCTTTTGAGCACGGAACTGACTCCCTCTGTTCAAACCAAATCCCCGGGCGAGGACCCCGAGGTGCTCATCGTTTGAGTTTTCCAAGACCTGATGGCGAGGACCCAGCAGGCAAACCGTCAAATTCTTGGGCAAAGACTCCCAGGTACTTTGGCAAAAATCCAGACAGTCAAGGCGACCGAAGAAAGGTTCGGGTCCTAGACAAAATCCAGACAGTCAAGGCGACCGAAGAAAAGTTCGGGTCTTAGACGAACGAAATCCAACTGGCGACCGAAGAAAAGTTCGGGTCCTATGTAAGTGATTTCTCCCCAGTCACGGCAACCGAAGGTAGATTCGAGTCCGCGACGAATGAAATCCAGTCGGGCGACCGAAGAAAAATTCGGGTCCTGTGCAAGCGATTTCTCCCACTCAAGGCAACCGAAGAAAGGTTCGGGTCCTCGACAAACGAAATCCACCCAAGGCGACCGAAGAAAGGTTCGGTCCTGTGCAAGTGGTTTCCCCAGTCAAGGTGACAGAAGAAAGGTTCGAGTCCTTGACCCGTAATATCAATTATCTGGAATTACTCTACCCTTCGGCAAGGTAAGTAGCCCCAGGTATGTTTTTATTTGTTTTAGCATGCATCATCTTATCGCATCATAAAAATGGGACTCACAGTCCCGCCAAAAATAACATTCATTGAGCATGCATGGGCTAAATTTAGGTGTCATTTTATCTTTGAACGTAACCTCTGCGAGCTCAAACTCTGCGAGCTCACCTTCAAAGAGGGGCAACTGTTGACACCTCCTTTCTAATTTGCCCACAATTAATTACACAAAATTTAGGAATTAATTTTCTTTAGTTCCCAAACAAAAAATATTTCTAGTTGAATGCATTGCATGTAGAAATTAGGTATTTGCATTAATAGGGCCTATTAGAGTTTTGTAAAAATAATAATAATAAATAAATAAATTTCAAAAAAAAAAAAAAAAAAAGGAAAAATCAAAATCAATCAAAAAAATTTAATTATTAATTAAGTTAAATTATTGTTTTAAAAAAAAAAAAAAAAAAAAAAATCGGATCGGGTTGGGCCAAGGCTGGCCCAGCCCGCCCCTTTTTCCTCTTCCTCTCCTCCCCTCGCGGCCCATTTCTTTTCCCCCTCGCGCGGGCCTTCTCCCTCGGCCCGCTCCCCTTTTCTCTTTCTTTTTCTCCTCCCCGCGGGCCCAGCCCGCTTCTTTTCTTTTCTTCTCCTTTTCTTCCGCGTGGGCTTCTTTCTCTGGCCCGCCTTCTATTCCTTCTTCCCTCGCGGGCCCAGCCTCGGCCCAGCTCCCTTCTCCTTCCCTCTCCCCCATGCGCCCGCTGTTCCCTCCTCTGTTCTCCCACATGCGCGGCCAAAGCGATGGCCTTGCAGCGGCGCCCTCCTCCTCCTCGTCGTCATCCGGTCGGGAGGCGGGCCGAGATGAACGCCCCAGCCATTAAGGCCCGATCCGTCTCCCCTGGACTCTCCCTTATCCTCTTCGCTACGCAGACGCCACGGGGAGAGGGGAAGCCAAGAAACATCGCTGCCTCGCCTATAAAAGGCCAGAGAGAGAGAGAGTGAAGGTGGTCGGAAAAATTTTTACAGAAATAGAGAGAGAGAGAGAGAACTGAGCGAGATTGAGAGAGAAAAAATAGAGAGGGGAGAGGTGTCCTATTATTTCTTTGGTGTTCCAGATGCGCCGACCCAAATAAGCCGAAAGCCCTCGCAGACGATCGTCGTGACGGTGAGCCCTCTCGGCCCCGAGCCTCCCTCTGCTTTGCCTGCTTTGCTCGGTGTGGCCGGGGCTCACGACGGCCGTTTCACGCGAGTCCCGGCCCATGCCGCCCCGGCCGTCCGGGTAAGGCCACCGTCACGAGGGCGCAGGTAAGGCCCTCGGTCGACGGCCACGGAGGAGGCCAAAGTTCCCAAGCCATCGCCTCTCGTTCGCTCGACGATATTCCTCAATGAAGCCGGTTTTTATGTTGATCGCCTGCCGGCGAACGGCGGTCGGACGACGAGGCCGGAGGGTGGAGAGGATTGTCGAGGGTGTCGGGGAGTCGGCTGAGGGCGGCGGCGATCTGGGTCGGCCGGCGAACGGCCAATTTTGTCCTCGCCGGCCGCCCCCCCCCGCGGGTCTGTTGGTCGGGTCAGATCTGACCCGAATCAACAGATCCGACCCGGGTCAACGCCCGGGTCGGATCCGTTGACTCGGGTCAGTCCCGACCGACCCGGATCGATGGATCCGACCCGGGTCAACGCCCGGATCGGATCCGTTGACCCGGGTCGGACCGGTCCGACCCAGATCCGACCCGGCCCGACCGGATTTTTTTTTTTTCTTTTATTTTATTTAAAAAAAATTTTAAAAAATTTAAAAAATTAAAAAAAAAAAAAACTTTTAAAAAAATGGTTTTTATTTCTTTTTTATTTTTATTTTTTTTTTTATTTTTTTTTATATATATAAATTTTTTTTTAAAAAAAAAAATTTTTTTTTATTTCCTTTTCCGCATTTTTTTTTTTTTTTTTTTTTTTTTTAAAAAAAAAATTTTAAAAATTTTAAAAAAAAAAAAAAAAAAAAAAAAAAATTAAATTAAAAAATTTCTTAAAATGTTTATATTTCTTTTTTTTTTGTTTTTTTCTCGATTTTTTTTTTTTTTTTTTTTTTTTTTTTTTTTTTCGAAAAAAAAAAAAAAAAAAAAAAAAAAAAAAAAAAAATTTTTTTGCATGACTTATGTGAATGTTATAATCCTTTATAATTATGCATGTTGTGGTTTTATTTAAATTAAATAAGTTTGAATTGCACAATAGCATGTTGCATGTTTTAATTACCATAGTGTAGTTAGTATGCATGTTTTAATACAATTGCATGAACTGCCGAATGTTGAATGTCATCTGGCTTAGTTAGGATTAGAACCCTAGGCTGCATGACTTGTGTTCCTGACTGCTGATCATTTCTGATTATGCACTCGCTCGATCACCTCACATGTTAGGAGAAAGGTCCTAAAATCAATCCAAACTGCCTGATAAATGTTTTCAAAAAATGAACAGGGTAAAATTATCGAAGGGCATTAGTTATCCAACTAATGTAACCAAGTCCCCGAATTCAGTTAATCTAGTTCGTAGGAATAGGGTGATTCTCCCGTCACCCTATTTAGGTTTCTAATCAACCTACCCCAAACTGATTAGTGGCGACTCCTGCATGCAAATCACCTATATGTTAAAAAACTTAAACCTTAAGTCGCGATATGGTATGGGCTTGGGAGAGCCCGAGTTAAGTCCTGAACCTAGACTTAGCATGTACCAGGCGAGCCCCCTTTGCTTTTAGCACGTTATTCTAAAAAGGCTCGGGAGTTCGGTCGCGACATCGTGTTATTGGGATTATCTTATTGACACAAGCTTCTTTAGGGCCGACAAAAGTAGTGGAGAAGCAACTTTTGGGTAGGTGGAATCTTGTCATCTGGTCGTAGTCTCTCATTAATCAAAAAAAAATTTGCTGGCTTTCTTGAAATGGCATCGCCAACCTTTTTGAGTGGTTTCTTCTATACTAAGTAATAATTTAGCACATAACTACTCAAATGACATACAAATCACATGACAAAAATACTTTTGTGTATAGTCAGATAATCACAACATTCCTCATCAAATGTCAAAAGAGTCCGTTTTTAAAAATTTATACTTCAAACTTTGTATTGACACATAAATTTTTGCTTAGAGACTTTTCATTCATCTCATGAGAAAACTAATAATTGAGTTTATCGATAGTGGTGCAATTGGATGCTTAAACAACAAAATTTGCTTAGCTTAGTCCCACACTAGAACTTCCTCATTTCAATTGGCCTAATGGATGACTTGACATGCGAGATGAGTTAGAATTCATAACTCCAAAATCATGGCAATTAGCTTCAATTTCACGATAGTGCGATTGGACCCAACTCCAGTATTGCAGGAGATGGTCTTAACTCTAGGACAGCGGGATTGGACATGATTCCAAGATAGTGGAATTAGTCCTAACTCCTTGTTGTGGATTAAGATATGATTATGACAAGTTAGATCACGATTCCAAGAATTGTGGAAGTTTGGATAAAAAACTATCAAGATGAGGATCAAATGAGTCAAGGTCGGCCAAGAGAGCGGACTTTGATGAAAAAACAACCCGTTTTTCTAGAGGATTTTTTGAAGGAGCAAACTACGGTTAAGAGATTTGGATTGCACAAAATCCAATACGGTCAAACACTCATCGAGGACCCCCTGCCCAATGAACAAGGCTTTCTTCACCATAAGACACGGCGTCTTCTTTTTCTCTTAGCACGAGAAGAAAAGAAGACTAACAACTTTTAAGTCAAAGTCTATCAAAAATTTCCAATGTAAAGGGAAAAAAGTTTCCCGCTTGACGAGTTAGTAGAATGACACTCCGAGATACTCGCGAAGAATGTGAACGACTAGAAGACGATCGGGAGAAGACCGACGCTTCCAACTTCGTTACGATGAAAAGGTTAGACCAACAATGGTAAGGAAATGCATTGAGAAATAAATGCATCACAAATATCCACTTATATGAGTGAAATAATTCAACTTAGGACTTATTTGTTGGCTGTGGCATCAGATTACCTAACGAATTTGAGATTCAAAATTTTGGATTTTTCATTTGGGAAGATATTTTTAAACTTCGAATTGAATTACCAAGCAACACTAGCTAATGAAATTTCACTACCTTCGTAGTTATACTGCATCACCATCAAAATCATGGGACAATTGAGTCACCAAGGACCTTGAGGGCTAGCTTAGTTGTCACGCCCCACACTTCTTGGTGCGCCACATTCCTCGCAGAGGTCGATTCGTGTGCGACGTCCCAGGACGGGTCGCCGACCCAAACCCAATACAGAGATATAAAGCACAAGCGGAAGCAATTAAAATCACCCGTACAAATATGAATACATAACCAAGGGTATCCACCAAAATCAACACTTGTACTAATACTGGAATTCATTTACAAAATCCAAGTATAGCCCGAATACCAAAAATCGAAAGCAGTTCTAGGCCACTACTAACAAAAGGGGATAAGTGACTCGGGCTCAGGCCCTACAACTAGCCGGGGGCTTCTCCCAAAAATGCATCAGGACACCTGTCATCCTCAAGGCCAGGGATCTGAAAATGTCGGTTTTACAACAACCGTAAGAATAAATCTCAGCGAGTAATTCCCTAAACCTAAACTAGGCTAACATGCACCTCCTAACAAGTACTAAACAACACAAAATGCGCACATAACTGACTCAGGCCCTCGGGGCCTAAATCTAATCTCACTAGATCCTGCAGGTTAGGCGTCAAATCAACAGGAACAGCCACGCGACAGAATTTAATCACAGCACATACAAGTGCATTTCTATGTCACAATGCATGTTATGCATATGCTAGTGCTCGCACTCATGCTCATGCCTCATTAATGCATTATCGCACACTTGCACACTAGCACTCAGCCATTTCTCAATTTCTCCTCCAACCCGCGTTAAACGCATCAGGTCCGACCCGCGTAAAACGCATCAGGTCTACACTTCGAGATCGATCTCTAGCCCGCAGGCTCATGCCACACAGCCTGCGTAAAACGCATCAGGCCGGACATCTTCCGGTATTCCGGGCATCGTCCCGCGTAATACGCCTCAGGACGGGTTCACTACCCCGCGTAACACGCATCAGGGTTTATTGTGATCACACATTCACAAACCTCAATTTTATCTGAACCCCGCGTTAGACGCATCAGGGCAATTTAGGTGATCACAAGGCACATGTCACTCGGGCACACTTATAAATGCAAATGCCGTGCCAATTCTCATGATGCACATCCATAACTGCAGTAATCACATTTGGGCACTCACAATTTCACAATGAGCATTCAGTTCAATAAATCACGAACCCAATCAACCAAATCACCCAGCACAGTCATGGCACAAACTCGGCACGTAATTCATGCATATAATTCGCTTAATTGAATCAATATGAAACTTATACACTCGAAGCCCGCCAAGCTATCCCATTCTTAGCCCCACTAGACATGCGACTTAGCATCATCAATTTAACCGCCAATAAGGCTTAATCAGCTCGTCAATTACACAGTGCAATCCTTCCCAAAATTTTCACGACGAAACCTCAACTTAATCACGTCTTACCCAAATCAAGTCCAGTCGTGGCCAGTCACTATACCACAATTTCTAGGCTGATAATTGTCATCAAAATACCCCATTAAACACCTCAAATATCATTCTAATTGACCACCACAGAAATCAATTACGGCGCGCATTAATATCCACATAATAAACCGGAACATTCCCAAACTCGAGCCAATTTAATCCAAACTGACCGGCCATTTATCGCGCCTCTCGGGCCACTAATCCTCCAATAATTCGTCACACTAATCCACCAAATCGATCACAATTTCCATCCCTAATCACTTTCACAATTAACCCCTAAACTCGTCTAAAAATGCAGATTATCCTAATTAGGGTTTAGGGTCAAACTCACCGGGTGTCCTACGCTCAAAAATTTGGGCCGGATGAACAGTGTTTTCGGGATGAACAAAGGCTCACCGAACAATGTCGCCGGAATGAAGGATCGGCGGTGAACAAGACCGCCGAATAAAGATCACGTGACAAGGAATGGAGTTAACGAGCAAAGCGGTTGATCGGCATGACGGCAGAGATCGGGATTACCGACCGGGCGGGCAATGAGCGAAGCGGACAAGCCGGGCGACGGCCGAAAGCTCGGCTCGCCAAAACAGAGGGAGAGAGAGGGGAACCATAGATTCAGGTTTGGGACAGGGGATAGGCCGTTTTACGGCGGCCGGACGGATCCAAAATTGGCTGATAAAGATGCCGCTGGCATTGGCTGGGCTAAGTCGGATAGTTTTTAAGCATTGACCACGATGCCTTATGCTTTAAACATAGGGGCGCTGGAAGAGGGAGAAGCGAGGGGGGGTGGCTGAAACTGCAACGAGTCTGTTACAACGCGGTGGCGCGCCTACGACGGGCCGACCATTGAACGCGCGACGGCCGCTGGCCGCAAGAGAGGCGGAGTCGGCCGGGCGAACAGAACGGGCGGGAAGTGCCTCGCCCGGAGGGAGAAGGAGAGGGAGGAAGGCCGAGGCGACGGGCGACGGCCGGCGCGACGGCGGGCCGGCTCGGCCGGGTGGTGGCGATGGCGATCAAGCGGGGCGGGCGCGGTCCCAAACGGCGTAGGGCGGGGGCGGGCGAAAGGTGGTCGGAGCGGGAGCGGAGGGAAGAAGGAAAGGAAGAAAGAAGAAGAAGAAGGGGAAGGAGAGAGGAGAGAGAAGAGAGGAGAGAGAGGGAACAGGTGGGGGAGAGGACGGACGGGACAAGGGGGAGGGCGCACGGTCCCGAGGAGAAAGGGAGAGAGAGAGAGAGAGAGAAGGGATTTGAAAAATTTATACTAATTAAATTATTAAACGTAAACCGGGGGTCCAATTTCAAAACCGAAAATGGTCTACCGGTCCAAAGTAGACCTTGCACTTAAAAAGGGACAAGGGCCAAATAAATTAGACCAAAATTTTTACGAGGGGTCTACTAGTCCAAATTCGCACCTAGTCCGAAAACCTAAACTTTTTCATTATTCCTGACAATCTCGATACTGGCCACAATAATTTTGACACCATCCAATTTATGTCGTCCCGAAACTCCCGGAAATCGACTGCCAAGTTCAGGGTATAAATAACGGCCAAACTCGATCGAGTGCGATTCTAGCAAAATTTCTATTTTTAAAAATAAGAACCCGAGAGTGATCAGTTCCCGGGCGAAATTTTATTATAAGCGCACTGACGAATTACACGTTTTATAATTCCCAAAAATGGGCCAAAATCTGGACTGTTACATTAGTATTAGTATATTTGCTTCTCTTTGCCCCAATTGAGATTGTCTATAAAGTTTTGTGAGAGAGATGGTAAGAATATTATACTTTGAAACACCTAGGACCCAAGGGTCAGGCTCATAACCTTGACAATCTGGTCCGGGGATCCCTAGTCATCCTTGTGACATGACGCTTAATCCCAAGACCTCGACGATTGGCTTAGTACCTCGGCACTAGCGGCCAGGACCAATTTGTTAATCGAAGATTCTTTTTAGGTATGAATGGATTCTTCTACCACTATTGTTGGCATTGTCTTACTCCATTCCTCTATCTATATTATTATATAATTACAAACAAACTAATCTAGTTATTTTCCTCAAATGGTAGCCATTTGGATTACTAAAAGTTCATGAAATAGCTTCTATTATTGTGGAAGTGGCTTTCCAGAATTCTCCTTATTTTCTACAATTTTCCTAATTGCCTTGAGGATTGCTCTATATTTTAGGAAATAAATTTAAGCATTTTCTTCCTTGCCCCTTTCTCTTCTTATTCATCTATATTATCCATTAATACTTGATATTTCCTAATAATTATCTAAACAACCCCTACAAAGACGCATCAAATATGGGAAGCTGGTCACTTTTTCTTCCTCATCAAGTGTAGTACGAGAGCATTTATCTCTTCTTTCAAGGAGCTCTTCTCGAAATCGAGAGCGTTAATGCCAAGCCCAATCTATAAAGTTGTACATCCAAAAGTTCATTGCCATAGACTCATGGTGGATTTCAATTACTTTTGGATTAATTCCAAAAAAAAAAAACACCAACTTTAGGTCAAGGGATAATTCTGATCCAAACTTTTTTTTGCTCCATAAAAAAAACACTAACTTTAGGTCAATGGATAATTATGGTATGAGCTTTTTTTTGTCCCATAAAAGAGCACTAACTTTAGGTCGAGTAACAGTTTTAGCCCAAATTTTTTTTTGTCACCAACTTTCACCCTGATCCCAAATCTAACCAATTGTTGACTTTCTGTCTAAAGTCACCCTTATTTAAGGAAAAAAGTTTGCAATGGTGAGCTTAACAAATCTCGTTAATGGCGTCTGGCAGCGGATGGCGGTCTACAACTTTAGATTACGAAAAAACGATGAAGTCTGGTAAGAGAAATTCAATTTGGAAATATTTTTGATTTGCCGGTGAAGTGAAAAAGTTGAATAGTTTCACTGCTATTTTTCAAGCTACGGCTTAAAGAATAAGACAATGAATAGTACTTTAAATCCAATCAGCAAGTCACGTGTATTTATTGCTAAGGTGAAATAGTCAAGTTGGATAATCAATGGTTCTAAGTCAATAGAGGCCAAATTTGGGATTTAAGAGAAAGTTTGCACTTTTTTTATGAGACAAAAAAAATTAGGATGAAAATTGTCACTCGACCTAAAGTTTATGCTTTTTTATGGAACAAAAAAAATTTGGGCCAGAATTATCCCTTGATCTAAAGTTGATACTTTTTTATGAGACAAAAAAAAGTTTAGGGCAAAATTATCCATTAACCTAAAGTTGGTACTTTTTTTTTGGAATTAGGCCAATTACTTTTGCATACTTTAGTATTTGCTTTGCATGAGTTTTTAGATTTTCTGAACAGATATAAGTACTTCTCACTTTGCAATTATTATCATAGGCGCCCAATTTTTTTACCAATATTTGATCACACGGACTATTTTGAGATAGAACTCGCTCCAGTAGAGAATTTCTCGATTTCAAATGTATCGAAGCCTTGAGCATTGAAAAAATAAATAAATTTAGTTGAAATAACGATCGATTGGTGTGATTGGGCTATGCTCTGCAAGATCAACAATGCCCAATTTTCCCACTCAGAGAGGACCCTCAGCTGATGGCCAAAAGAGAGAGTAAACATGGCTATCTGGAGTTTGAAAAGATTGATTGGGTCAAGTGAGCTGGCCAGGGATGAGATAAGAGAGGAAAAAACAGAAAGCCGACTTTTGGTGATTGATTAAGGAAAATCTGTCCATGAGCTTTGGAGATAGAATGAGAAAAGGATCCGGTGGTTTCTTTTTGAAAAAAAGAGATAAATATGAGAGATGGAGACTCTTTACAAAAGTAAAAACGATTGTGAGCTTCAAGGGGGGATGGCTTTTCGTGGCTGGGGAATTCAACAAGGGAGATTTTTGAGTGAGAGTTGGAAAGTAATGGAAAATCAGAATCAGACAAGATTAGAAAGCAGTGAGTGGAAGAAAAAGCTTGAGAGTCGAACGGTTTAGTATTCGTTTCTCATGCTACTTTGATATGAAATTTGCTGTTCCTAATTCCCTTCGCATGAACTTGTCTAGGGATGAATCATGTTGCCTAGTTGCTCCCTTTCCATGATGGTATTAGACAGTTTATATTTTGTCCATGTTCGGCGCCTTGAAGTATCCTGGAGTGACCTCATTGTTTGTCTGCATGATTTTGCTTCATCCAACGTTTCTGTTGCGTTAGATTTGATTTTACATTAAATTCAATATGCGTGTAGTTTGTTATTTACTGTTTTTGGAAGTATTCTCATCGTCGTTTTTACGTAGTGTTGGCCTTTTACCTGCGCCTACAATCATGCAAAAAGTTTGGATCCTTTTACCGTTTTGGTCATGCACATGGCTTTACTTAGTTCATAAGCATTCAATTAGCTCTTCTTCTACTCACAAACACTTAGATTAAATTGTAATAGTAATGAAAATAAATCATAAATATATAATACAAAAATTTGGATGGCATATTAGATGATTATCGCTTTGCAAGATTAGTTAGGTATTGATCTTTGTCACCTAGATTAGGAAACTCATATCTGTTATTTACTTTAGCGTATATTAATTTTTATCAATAGCTCACGGAAATCCTGTCTCATAACTTAGTAACGAGATATTGTATATGTATATTGTTGCCCGGTACGGTTCAGGTTATTTCCTTCCTCATCTTTTACTTTCTTTGTTGTTATTTAATTGAATTTTTATATTTTTGAGTCTCCTGTACATGATTGTTTAGATTTCCATTTATTCTAAAAAAATAAAAACAAAAAGGAAGATTGCATGCAAAGCCTATTATAAAAGGAAAAGGTCCCCATGACGAGAATTACATTTATCTAGCATCACCAAGTCTCTGGGCTTACGTATCTCTAGTCCCAAAATCTGCTCCCCAAGAGGCGGCACGAACAGAGAAGGTTATGGGTGACTTGAGCTTGAGGCAGGCTCTGTTGAAGTGGAAGCAAAGGAGAGATTGTGAAGGAGGAGAGGATGAAGATGGTGGCGAGAGCGATCTGGATGTGAATGCTGAGCCGAACGGTGCCGCCTTTATTTTGCAGAAAAAGCTGTTTGTAGTTTCTCTCTTTCTATCTCTCTCTCGGAGTTGCTTGGTTTTGATTTTGCTGCAAGTAGACTTGAAAGAGAAGAACAGTAACGTTGGACTCTGCAAAATAGATTGGTCCGAAGGGCACTGTAACACGCTCAAAATGCAGAAAAAAAGGGTTTCAAGTCATGGAGAAGTTGGTCAAAAGCTCGATGGCGAAAGCCATACAAGATACTTGACCGCTTTACCGAAAACCAATAAAGAAAGAGGAAAGGGCATCGACCAACAATTTGATATAGTTGTGGAGTCTGACTGTGAAAATTAATACTAAAGTGCAGGACAATATTTTTGTAGTGGTAACGTTGAAGCTTAAAAAAACCCTAAAGCTTGTAAATTCGATATTGATATTGATAGTAAAGAAATTGCCTAGTACAGTATCGTACTTTTTCGCTTTCTGATTTTGAAAAGATTTTTCAAGTAAAAATTTCCTTGCATTATTTTTTCTTTTTTCTTTACAAAGATTCGCTTTCCGATGTCTAAAATTGATCCCTATCCTTGTATCGGCCCTTTCGGAGCTTGTGTTTTTTTTTTAACTTACCCTTATTTATATGCTAGTCGACCACGAGGCTTGGATTCATCAACTCCAGGGGTACTTCGCCAGGAAGAAGATATGAGCCCCAAAGCATGGGGCTTGATGTCATGGGCCAAGCAAAGGCCCAATCCAAATTAAAATTTTCATTTCAAAGGCTGTATTTTTTACTTTTCTTTTACTTTTGGGATAAGTAAGTAGGCCATATTTTGCATTTGGTCGACCTCTTACCATATCATTTGACTTGACCCAATAAATAAAAAATAAAGAAGCAAAGAGTTCAATTAAGTAAAAGAAAGAAGAAAAAACAAAGTAATGAAAAACTTTGGTTCTTTTGGTACATGGTTGACTAGAGATACGGGCCCATGGAAATTTCCAGAAAGAGTGCCAATCCAATTCCCAGGCAAGAGAAGTCACGCATTTCTGGATTCCTGGCGTCGGCACGCACCCCTGCTCTGATCTCACAACGCAATTGCTTTTGTGCACGGTTTGAATGAAGTTTTCGGTTCTTGTTGGCTCCATGAATATCCTCAAGTGATCATTTATCTTTAGCACTCTGGAGAAATTCTGTACAGAAGTAGAACTACAATGACTTGCTAAGTCTAGATACTTATGCTTTCTTCCTTTTTTCTTTTTCTTTTCATTTTTTGGCTCAGTTCTCTTCACTTTCTTATTTTTGGGCCTTACTCTCTCAAAACTTCGATCACCTCAAGATTGTTAGATTAGATGTTTGGTTTGCTTACTAGTATGCAGGATTGTATCTTTTCATTTTTAAGGTGAATCAAGCTTTGATCCCTTGGTTGATCTCAAAGGCTCTCTTCTTGGCGATGATCAAGAAGAAACACATCGGGCTGATGATACTGTTAGAGCAGCTTGCTTGAGCCATAGATTTTTCCAAGTGATAAACCATGTGGTCGGAAAATGTTAACGTGGCTTTTTTATTTATTATTTTCTTTCTGCTATGCAGTACTGACGTGGCTAAAACATTAATGACATCTTCTTCAATCTTTTTAGATAACTCCAGCTTTGTTCTCCTAAGCTTTTGTTTCTTAGGCGACACATTCGGATCAATTGGTAATGCATGCTCCATGATTTCAGGATTTAAACTCGGCATGTCAGCGTAGGACCAAGCAAATACATCTTAATATTCCTTTTGTTTCGCTGAAAAACTTCATGACAAAAGAAAATATTTTTCAAGGAAAATGTTTAGTTTTCGTTTGTTTGGTAGTTTAAAAAAAGTGATTTCCTTCTCATTAGAAAGGAAAGTCGTTTTCCCTCAATTTAAACTTGTTTTCAATCCGTGTAAAATGTTTTCTATAAATCGATTACTTTTCCATCATCCACCATTCTGACGAAACAAAGGCCATTAATCTTTCTAGATATCTTTTCCATCTTCCCGTATGCGTAGCTTTTATTTGTCCTATAAGAACTAGAAGTGAAGACTGGCTTTAACCTATTCAGTCAAAGTTATTTATAAATTAATCAGCCAAGGAAATATGTCCCAAAGAATCAACACTAAAATCTTTGAAGTTTCGGGACAGTAGAATATTGTGAACTGGAAGCTATTATACATTGTCTTTGATTGGAATAGAAAAATGTTGAGTGCAATATTCAAAGTATCTTTAAATTCCAAATAATTCCACTAAAAAGGTAATAAAAGAGAGTGCCTCCCTAACAACTAACTGTCCAAATTCAAAGTAATTTGTCTACTATTCTGGCCATAGCCATGCTTGTAATGGTAGGTAAAAGATGACAAAAATAAATCTATTTCGAGAGTGATTTTTTTAACGTTCTTATGATTAGCTCGTTAGTATGCTCCATGTAGTCCGAACCAGCCCCATGGTCGAAATACTTGTACCATTGAAAGAGATCAATGACATGCAGTTTGTGGAACTGGAAATGACTTGTAGGTTCTCCAAGTACCCCACGAAACCTGTTGGACTATCTTTGAATTATTATGAATTCGAGGTTATCACAGTTCGTGAATCCTTCGCAATGGACCTTGCAGGTTGGTTACTACTCAAGAAGACCATCTTCGGTTGCCCACGTTTTTTCCAATTCAATCGTATGGGTAAGTTTGTGCAATTAATAACCTGCCGGGATGATCATGTTATCCATTGTAATTTACAAATGACGTTAGTGACTTACGACCGTCACTTTAATAATAACTTACTAAGTTTTCTCTATTATAAATATGACAGCAATACATGAAATTGAAGAAAGTACTTCAGGAAGCTTGTAATTAGTGACATGTACATGCTCTTCCTCATCCCAAAGCTTTTGACCCAGTCAAAACTTCACCTCTGGAGAGGTGAAAATAGGGCAGTGGCCATTCAACTTTACACTGAATGACACCGTTGTGACGCATTGCATAACCCACTTTTTGACTGTGATATTCAATAAGCTGGATAGGGGGAAGAACAGTGACGATGATTTTGAATTAAACACATTATTATAGGTGGAGTTGGTTTCCTTGATCACTACGTACAAATTCTTCGTGAGGTCATGTCAACTTTCAATTTAGTTGATTCTGATCAGGTTTTTATCCTCGCAAGTTTTTATTTGGATTCAACCAGAGTTTATTGACTTTGTGATTTTCACTCTTCTTCCCTCCAGTTTGTTTTTAAAGAAATAATCTACATCAAGTTTTTGCTATCATCATGAGACGAAAAAGAATTCTTGAATGAAGTTCATGAGTTGATGAAACCGGGAACTTTTGAGTAGCACAGCGCCACAACCCCAGTAGAGATTATTTACTAAGTAAATGTTTTGTTTGCGTAATCTGGTAATGAAGAAACAACTTCTATCCATATTTTGCACGCAATTTGCTCGAAATTTGCACGCAATTGGTGAGTGGTTTTCATCATAGGCTATTATGTTTATTTTAGACTTTCTATTTTAAAGTGAAGCTATATAATTATTTAAAGAGTTAATACCACGAAAAATCCCAAACTAATACAGCTGTGACAAAGTAATCCTGAACTAATTTTTTTACTATCAAAATCTCAAATTGATACACTTGTAATAAATTTACACTCCATTAAATTGGATTAATATCACGAAAAATCACAAATTAGTAAACTTGTGACAACAGAGAGGTAAAACCTTAAATTGATACATTTATCAAATGCCACGTGTCATCCAACTAAGTAATTTGACTGTAAAATTTAACGGAAAAGCTTAGTTGGTTAGTCTGGTAACCGAAGAATTGGTTTGTGAAGGAGGGAACCCATGTCTTGAATGTCAGGACGGGTAGAAAAGGGTCATCCATGGGCAAAACTGTGAGGCGCACCTGTTCAATGGGGCAATCATTATCTATTTTGTCTCCTCCTGCATGGCAAGTTCGTAGCATTCGGTCACAAAACCAGAACTAAAACTAGGGTGAGCCTAGGAAAATATTGTCCATTTCACTTCTCCGTCACAAAAGCATCTCATTCTTCGAGTTAGTGCTTCAGAGTCCTAATCCCAATGCTTAATTTCTCGATTCATTGAAAATACAACCCACCATGAAGAAGAGCTTCAACAAGAAATGCAAATGCTTTCTGTCACTACTCGAACCCCATCGAGCACGCAAATCCCTCCATGATCGTCATGCCCGCGACATCCCTCGACTTGTTGCCAACTCAATCGAATCACTAATGGGTAACACATGCGTAAGTAACCTTGAACTCTCCATACAACATATATTTAAACGGGATAGTAGAGAGACAAAGAATACACATCAACAAGATATTTTTATAAACATAACATCGATTACAACATATATATTTGCAAGCCTTCTACAAGGCCACTATCTACAAACCACGCACAACAAAAAGGATAGGGTGATTAATAAGCTTAACTCCTCTACAAAAAGGCAATCCAAAAATGGATGAAGCATCAAATACCCAATATCACTCCCGGTTTCCGAACCAGACGTGACGACTACTCGTCACTCCAAACCTGAAAATGTTTAATAACGGGGGATGAGATGAAATCTCAATAAGTAACTACCTAAGCCTTGCTTAGGCTAACGCGTACCTCCGAATAATTCTAAACATGCAATTCTAATAATCAATGTGCCATCAACAATCACAGGCATCCTTATCTTGCCTTGGCACATACACAAGCCCTGCATATTAGAATGCCGCCATAACATGGCCAATTTCTCATTAAGCAAGTACAACATAATTCAAGGCATAATCAAGTATAACACAGTTAATAATCCATGTATGCTCAACATTTAATTCAATCATGGCATTCCCCAATGCATAGCACACAATTAGAGATGTCCAGATTATTAATGATCCGCGTAACACGCATTAGGTCCACGGCACAATCCACGTAAAATGCATTAGACTAGCGGTCTTTTGGCATAACCAGGCATCATCTTGCTACGTCGACGACTGCAACATCCCGTGTTAAAACGCATCCATACGGCATTCCATGAGAAGCATAAATCCGGCCTCCACCGCAATTGGCATCCGGGCCCAGCCAGGCATCCGATAAATCGGGTATTGTCTCGCGTAAAACTCATCAAGATGGGTTTAATCCCCGTGTAAGATGCATCAGGGCATTATATGATCACACAAGCATTCAAGTACTCAAACCGATTCTCATCTTTTCGATTAGCCATATGTCATTAACACCATACTCATCCAACAAAATGCCACGACAACACCAAATAGTCCCCGAAAGAGAGAAAACCAGACTTTCACAAATTTGAGGCTACTCTAGGTAGTTGCGCCGCCGCCGAAATTCTTTTGAAATAAATATTAATTCAACTCTAAAAATTCAGAATTTTGGATATGTCGTATAAAACATTTTGATAAACATTTTCTGTGAAAAACACAAAATCCAGTTCCAACTATAAACACCTCTTTTTGTCACTTGAAGTTAGACAAAATTCAACTCGGTCGAACAAGCCGCCTAACCATAAAAATACATATCATTCAGTAGAAAAATCACTTTCAAAAGCTCTGAAATATTTATATGTCACAAACACAAGTGTTTTTAATAACTTTCGTGAAGGAAGTTAGTTGAAATGAGGCCTGGAAAATTTTAGAAAAATTTAGAAAGACAAGAAGGCTCGGTGAACAGTAATTCCGGCAGTTTCGAGATGGTCCAAAAATGGACTTTCGAATGACCTCAAATGATCTCCAAAAATTCCAAATTTAATTTATGTTATACTTCAAGATATTGGGAACAATTTCTATGCAGAAAACTTTCTCAAATTCAACCCACACAAGTCTTCACAAAAATAACAATACACAGAGGCACCATAACAACCAAACCGAGAATCAGCCAACGAACAACCATCAAGATTATCCAGCCTCTAAACCAACCATCCACAGCCTCTAATCCACCCCTAAACATATCCATTAGTAACTCATTATCCTAACCAAGGTTTAGGAAGCACTTACACTTAGCCTAAGCAAGATTATCAAGCAAGGAGGGCAGCAAGAGCTTGGCATGGCAGTAGCTACTCCGACAAAGTAGCAGTGAGGGCAAACGGCAGCTCAGGTGGTCGGTGATGGTGTGAAGGTGATCGTGGGTGGTGGTGATGGCCGAGTGATGGTGATGGCGAGAGGGAAAAGGGAGTGAGAATGGGAGAGGGAAGCGCCGGGTTAGTGTTAGTAGCGACGACACAAGCAATGGCGAATGGCGGCGGCTCCGACGGACGGACATGACTGGGCAGTGGCGTCTTGGTGGCTATTTTCTGAGGGGAAATAGTTTGGCAATTGGCCGAATAAGAAGAAGCTGAATGAAGCAAAAGACAGAAGCTGAAGGAAGTAGAAGATAGAAGCAGAAGACAGAAGTAGAAACGAAGAAGCAAGTAGCAGCGGCAAAGGGTCAATAGAGGAAGTCAGCAAAGCAAAGGTGGAAGTAGCAGCACTGTCGCAACCTAACCTGCCTCTCGAGGACCAAACTTAATAAGGCGGATTTAGAGGTAAGTATTCATGAAATGATATGTACAACAAATCATAAAAGACGGTTTACCGAAGCGTCAATCTTTTAGTCATCCGTACGATCCATTAATTATGCATGCGGATCTTCTCTAATCCATACCTCATGTAACAGCGGATCGATTTTATCTTTTTTAAGAGTCGCCACTAGCCTATGTTGGGGGTTGGCTAGAATACCCAACCAATACGCGGGAATTTCGTATTGATTTCTACAAGAACCAAAGATCATGGATTCAGAGACTAGCTTACGTTAATATTTCTATTAACGCCCTTTCGATATCGCTAAACTTATCAAGGTTGTTATCTAAATTGTCATGCTTTTATTTTTTACCATTTTCATGTCAAAGCCTTATTCCACTATGTCACGCCCCGAACCCTACGGCGCGCGAACATCCCTGTCATGGTCGATTCGTGTGCGACGTCCCAAGACACGTCGCCGACCTAACGCCCAACACAGATATTAAAGCACATGCGGAAGCAATACAATACCCGAATAGTTTTGAACCAAATGACTAAGGATAGCCACTTAGCAAACAACATGAACAATTACACTGGCGTTGATACTGGGCACCAGACACAATATTCAATTACAGCCCATGTTCAAAAATCAAAAGCAGTTCAAGGCCACTACAACTAGCCGGGGGCTCCTCCCAAAAACACTTCGGTATGCCTGCCATCCTCAAGGCTGGGGGTCTGAAAATGTGGTTTAAACAACAATGAGAATAATCTCAGTGAGTAATTCCCTAAACCTAAACTAGGCTAACGTGCACCTCCAGAGGGTAAATGAAACGCATAATTTAATGAACCAGTATAACATTCAATATAAGTTCACCCGGGCCCATAGCCCAATTCACTACTCCGCCATGCAAGTTAGACTTTTAATATCATTATAAAACGTATGCGATTAAATCGACCCGAAGGCCACGACCCTGAGGCCAACAATAGTTAAGCCGACCCGAAAGCCACCACCTGAAGGTCACAGTTTGTCTCGACCCGAAGGTCCGACCCGAAGGCCACAGTTTATTCCAACCCGAAGGCCCGACCCGAAGGCCATAGTTTATTCCGACCCGAAGGCCCGACCTGAAGGCCACAATATTCACGTCAGGTACGTGCAATTTTGCACTCACAATTCCAGCCATATCGAAACATAATATGTGAAATCACATGTAATGGCATCATACAAGTCCCAACGCCAATATGTGCCCATGCTTAGCATGCAAAAATGTGTGTGTCTACAGTTCCACTCTCAGGCAACACTGCGACTTCCAACAAGCATGCAAATCCACTCATAGACATGCGATTAAATCATGTCAAGTCATGCTCCATCAATGCCATGACGGGTTCTAGTAGCAATTCAATATATTTAACTTAGTCATGACATACCCTAATAACATAGTTTAAAAGCAATTAAGCTTAAACACCCCACTAGCACATAATTCTCGTAAATAACCCATCCAAGTTCACAAATTCGGGTCCACTTTACTACTTCCTTTCTCGGCCCATCAAGGCACGCAACATAACATCATCACATCCATCATCAATGAGCCCACATATCAGCCACTAAATCAGGTAATCACGGCATATTTAGAATTTCTTTAATTAAGTCTTAACTAATCAGAATTTAGGCTAATTAATCTCAATAATTCTTACCCATGAACAGCCCACCATAGGATGTTAAACCGCATCAAAATTGGCATCTAAAGCTTCCAATTCATCACATATATCACCACAATTAAGTCAGCCCACAAATCAAATCCTAAACCACTTAATTAACCTCTAATCATTCGCGCCTCGTCCCGATTCAGTATCAGCATGGGCAACCCCCACGCCGGTCACTCTAGGCCACTAAGCATCCTCAAAATTTTCTATTTAACTCCCCAAAATATCATTTTGATCAGTCACCAATAATGCCAATTAAGGCGCGCACTAGAATCCGCATTCTAGACCCGAACTTCCCCGAACTTGGGCTATTCCATTCCAAACCTGACGAGTCACCTTTCGGCACTTACATAGCCACGAAACCTCATCAAACGGTCACTATAATTCACCAAATTAGCCGCAACATCAACCCCTACCATCCTTTGCACGATAACCCCTAAATTACCATAATTTACCCCTAAACTTGTCTAGAAATGCAAATAATCCTAATTAGGGTTTAGGGTCAAACTCACTGGGTGTCCTAAGCTTCAAACCGAGTCGAACACGCGGCGATGGCGGCTGGACAGCGGCGACGCCTCACCAGAACAGTAACGGCAGCGGCGGTTCCGGCGAACGGTGCGAGCCTAGGCGGAGGGGTGGCTAGTCGCAATGAGGGGGGAGAGAGAGGCGCTGGACTGGTGGTGGTGAGGCGAGGGGGAATGGCGGCACCGGCGGTAGCTCCGGCAAGCCGCGGCGGCAGCACCACACCGACGAATTTAAAGCGGTGGAGTGGAGCAGTCAGGAAGGCGTAGCGCATCGCCGGGCCAAGCCGTGGCTGAACGGCACGGCTGCGGACTCCAGCGCACCCAATGGAGTTGGCGTGACAGCCGTCAGCGGGCGCAGCACACGCGAGGCGTGTTGCCATGGCGTAGCTCACCGACTCGCTGGCGGGTGGACGGGTAACCGGGCGGCGGGCGAGTTCTAAGTTAGAGGGGAGTCGGATGGCGGCCTGAGGTGGCACGGTGGCGGCTAGGACGGGCTACTTGTGGTGCGACGAGCGACCGGGCGCGGCGATCTCGGTTCCGGCGAGGCGCGATCGCGGGCAAACAGAAGCTAGACGACGCGGTGCCGAGGGAGAGAGGAAAAAGGAAGCGGCTGGCGGCTGAGGTGAGGCGCGGCGGCCGGGCGGCGGACGGTGGCTAGGCTGGTCACCCATGGCGAGTTGCAGAGCAAAACCAAAAGCAGGAGCGTCGGGGGAAGCCAGCGAAGGAGGAAGGAGGAAGAAGGAGAAGAAGAGAAAAAGGAAAAAGAAAAAGAAAGGAGAAAAAGGAAGAGAGAGAGATAGGTACGTGGGTGAACCGGCAGAAAGAGGGGGAGGAGAGAGAGAGAGAGAGAGAGGAAATAAAAGAAAATATTTGAACATTCAACTATTATTTGCAATCCGATGGCCCAAATTAAAAATCGAAAATGGTCTACCGGTCCAAAATAAGCCTCGCACATAAAAAGGGACAAAGGCCAAATTAATTAGACCGAACTATAGCGAGGGAGGTCTACTAGTCCAAATTTGCACCAGGTCAAAAACTCCCCTTTTTCCATTATTCCTGACAATCTCAACGTTGGCTTCAATAATATTGACACCGTCTAATTTATTTCGTCCCGAAACTCTCGAAAATCGACTGTCAAGTTCGGGGTCTAAATAACGGCCAAATTTGATCGAGTGCGATTCTAGCGAAATCTCTACTTTAAAATGATAATCGGGAGTGATCAGTTCCTGGGCGAGATTTTACTATAAGCACACTGACAAATTACGCGTTTTATAAATCCCAAAAATGGGCCGAAATTCGGGATGTCACACACTAGGTAATCATGCATCTTGTTTTTGTGTTTTCATTTAAGATTCTAAACTAATCCTACCTTAGTCTAGAAAAAGAAAGAAATAACCAATTGTACTAAAAGACATTGCGTAAAGTAAACAACCAAGATATTGAAAAGAACGAGCTAATTCTAAATGCAAGAAAATAAAATCCGCAACTCATCGGGTATTTATTGTTACGCCCTGAACCTCATCGAGCTCGCGACATCCCTTTTCGGTCGAATATAGCACGACGTCCCAGGAACGCCACTGACCCAAACCAACACATCAGAGTTCGAACATGGCGGAAACAAGAACATAAACCCTGACAGTATATTCGTGGGGTACTAGGGAGAGACAAATCACCAAACCACCAAGCACTATGTTACACCTCGGTATATACAATATCCATTATAATTCACCATAACCAGCAACCAACTACTTCATTACACTTATTATATTCACAATATTCAATACAAACCATCGCAACCATCAAACCTCCGCATAACAACCGCCAATATTCAAAAAAAAGGAACTAGCGGCATCGGATATACTAATACTATCACCAAAAGGGATGCCTCTCAAAACTGTCCAACCCCTAATTTCTAACTAATCCTTATTCGCCCTAGGGGGTCCACTTAGAACCAATCTCGTCGATGCCAATATGTTCCTTTGAAGACTTGGGCTCATCATTGACCTCAATCGGATTTTCCTCCTCTCCCGACTCCACTGGAACTTCGATCAGCTAAATGGTTTTAAATAAAACCGTGAGAACACTTCTCAGTAAGTAACACCCTAAACCTAACCCAGGCTAACACGTATCTCTAGTCACATTCAAGCACGCCAATCACACAATCAGTAAACCAGAACAATTGCAGGCACCAACATCTTAACTTGATAAACACGAAACTTCACATGCTAAGTCAAGCGTTACCATTAACAACCGATAACATGCCACACTCAAAGATGCCATTCAAACCAAAACCACACCAATATTCGCATAATAGACACAACATCATACTTTCATCATTTCACTCAGGCACACGCATCCAATTCATTTCTGATCTGCGTAAACACGCCTCAGGTCCAAAAAACTAACCATCTATCTCTGACCTGCGTAAACACGCCTCAGGTCCAACAACACTTCGGTAGCCCGCATAAACGAACACGCCTCATGCTCAATATCTCTAGCCCGCGTAAATGAACATACCTCAAGCACAACACCGATCTCCTTTTTTTTTTATAACACAACCCGCGTAACACGCATCAGGTTGAACAACACTTCTATAGCTCACGTCAAAGTGCCTTAAGCTCAGTGTCTCTAGCCCGCATAACACGCCTTAGGTGCAACACCGATCTGCTTTTATGACACAACCCGCGTAAAACGCATCGGTTGGTGATCTTCCGGTAAAATCGGGTATCGTCCACGTAACACGCCTTAGGACGGGTTCAATTCCCCACGCAAAACGCATCAAGGATTATGTTATCACACGTGCACACATTTTCCATTTATTTTCTGGACCCTGCGTAAAAACGCCTCATGGTATTTAATGATCGTGTAACACGTCGGGCACCCAATCACATGCCAATTTCATACGACCAACTCGCACACATCATCCAACATATTTAGGCTAACAATAAGCCATGCTAACTCACAATTTCACCAATCCAATTCGCACGTGCACAATTTAACACGAATTTTGCATTTTAAGCCAAATTTCATCACTCATAGGCGTTAGGGGTGTGCAACCGGACCGGGTTTACCCGGGAACCGGACCGGCCCACCCGAAAAACAGGTCCGGGAACCGGTTCCTTTTTGAACCGGTCTGGGAACTGGTTCTATTTTTTCGGAACCGGTTAGAACCGGTCCGGTTCCTGGGTCTAAGCGAAAACCCACCCGGACCTGTTTTAGAACCGGTTTTAAGTTTATGTAAAAAAAACCCTAGCATTAATCCCCTTTCTCAATCTGCTCAGTCGCTCCCTCCTCTTCGCGAGTCCCTTTTCTTCCAGTTTTTTTATCATCCTCCTTGCTGTTTTGGCTAAAAAAGCACAGAAAGGTCCATCTCCACATACACACACCCCTCTAGATTCTTCTCCTTCCTCTTCCTTCCTTCCTTGCCTTCCTTGAAACGCCCGCTTCCCGCGGCTCTCGGCGGCTGATCATCCATTTTTCCGTTCCAGTTTCCTCTCCGTTTTCCGGGAAAGCTTCTCAATTCCCTCCGCTTGTTGTTCCGATTTCTTGGGCGCTTCCCCGCGTTCCTTCTCTTGTGGGTGTCCTCCGAAGCAGTCCCCTTCTCTGTTTATCCAGTTCGGAATTCCAAGGTACGGTCACCAAAGGAATCCCTTCTTCTTGTTCTGTTCCCTTCGCTTCTTTAATAAATGCAAGCGCTCGTTCTCTTCTTGAAACCAGAAAAAAAAAAAACAAGGTATCGGGTAGACCCTGGAACCGGACCGGAAAAACCGGGTAGGTTCCAAAATAGGGTCTAGGGAAAACAGGGTAGGTTCCAGGTTCCAAAAATTGAGAACCGGTTGTAACAGGGTAGGTTCCAGGTTCCAGGTCTGGACCCTACCCACCCTGGAACCGATCACCCCTAATAGGCGTCATACTCCTACCGACAACCCCAATCCAGCACGCACTATATCTCAAACACCAACACGCATCAAATTAGTCACAGAATGAACAGTAACTTGGCCACCACAGAAAAATCATTATAACGGCACATTTAGGCCCGTTTTTCACACAATAAGCCACAATAATTACTCGTAATTATCCCAATCACCAAATCAATCAATTCTAACCTCCAATCCACCTCAAAAATCATCACAACTCCACCCAAAGCACTCAGCCGAATCAGTCCAACCATTGTTCCACGATTAACCCCTAAAATCCACAAAAAATGGACCCGAACTAACCTGAAATTACCCGTTATCCTAGGCGAGGGTTAGGGAATCACTTACTTGTGATCCTGCGTGAAATTGAGGCCTCAACGGTCGCTGGACAGAGGACAAGGCAGCGATGGCGGCAACAAGCGGTAAGGGTTACCGATGACTCACCGGCGGTCACGAGCAGCGGCGGACAGTGGCGATTGGCTGCTGGCTTTCTTGGCTGTGCTAAGCTGAGATGGGGCTAGTGAGGGTGTTTCTTATTGGGAAAAACGTGGAAGAGAGACGGCGGTGGCGATGGTGGTGCGACACAGCAAAAAGGCGAGTGATGGTTCGATGAAACGGCGATGAACGGACGACGGTTGGCCGGCCGATTGGCCAACTCACATGAGGGAGAGAGGGATTGGCCGAGAGGGTAGAGAGGGAGAGAGGTGAGGAATGAGGGAGGAAAACTGAGGGGAGAGAGAGAAGAAAAGGAAATAAATAGGAAGGGGAAAAGGCTAATCAAACCCTACCCGAGGAGAAATTACCATCTTGCCCCTTTCTCTACTTTCTATCTAACGGCTAAGATTTGATTTTATTAAAAGATTAACGGCCAAGATCAATCCTTACCAAAAATATCCAAGGGCAAAATAGGAATTTCACAAAAATTTTAGGGGCAAAATCGTCCAAAAATTTATATCTCTAAAGTTGGTATGAAACGACCAAAATGTCCTTCTCATTTTACACTTGGTCTTCACAAAATCCCAGGAGCAAAACGGTCATTTTCCACTTTTTGTCAAAATTGCAGTTTTCTAACATATCCAGGCAAATCCGAAGCTGACCACAATCATAGCGACGTTGTCCAATTACTCTGTCATGATTTTCAAAATTTTCAACACTCAAACTCAGTCTCTATTTAATGTTCTAACTCAAATAAACACGACTTGAGCTTATTTCAAACTAACGAGGGACTTTCGGAAAAATTCATATATTCGATCCATGGTTGATACTAAATCGAGCCACGTTTAAGTTCACTTGAGTCATGACGACCTCAATTGTCATATAATTGCGATGATCAATCACTAGTTCTAGAGATCGTGATCGTTTGGAATAGGTTTGAGATCGTTCGCAAATTTCATATCCTGGCGAGGCAGAATCACCCGCGATCCAATTATACGACATTCGCAAATCGATCCCCGACCATCCTTAGATCGGTCTACATTAGCCCAAAATATCACCTCGACAATCCTTATGGTCGAAAGTCAGTCCATAGTCGAGTTCTAGGGTCGCGTGAATCTAGATCCCTAATTAGCCTTTCCCTACTGGTTAGTATCCCAAGAGTAATCAAGTCTGGGCAAGATTTACTACAAGTGCGTTATTGAAATTACGCATTTCATAAATACTAAGTGGGTTGAAATTTAGAATGTCACATTTATACAACACGAATAAGAAACCCAAGACATATGTAGGGCAATGAACAAATTTTTACAATTGAAATGGTCGGAAAGGACATCGACCATACATCGTCTTCGAGTCTTTGGGCCTTCGAGACCATTAAGCCTTTAGGATCGTCTCGCCTTGGATCACCTTTGGACCTATTCTAATTCTAAAGCTAAACTAGACTAGGTACATACAAGGAAAATGAACATCAAAATGTTCACAAAACACACAATAATTGTCCACACAAAAGAACATGATATGCAAGAAGATGCAAAGATGCAAACACTATCACAAAAATAGCCTCAAGATCGACCTTTGGCTTAAACATGCGTCATCCTCATCTAACGACCTACCCACTCCATTTTAATGATGACTTATACACATTAGCCACCAAGCATGTTCATTTATAGTGACTAATGTGACATAGTCCCTAATCAGGGTTCTATATGAAGCCATAGATATCCTCTCAAGCATGCATCGGTTCCTATCATACATCTAAAAAAAGTACATAAATTAAGCTTAAAATAAGCATGCAAGCAAGTCACAAAGACCTTAATTCTCATCCAATACTTCATTCCATTCATCACGCAACAATTCATAAAAGAAAGACAAATAACAGCAGAACAGGGGATAAAAGATGTATTCAATTAGAAAAAGACCCATGGTCAAAAGGTTTTGGAAAATTTCTAGTACATCAAGTACACCACAACGAACATTTTTTGTGAAGAAAACTTCCTAAGATAAGCTTTGCACGAATTTACAAAAATCATAGAACATGAGGAAGTGCATCAGAACAGAACATAAGAGCAGATTTTCAGAGCAATCTCGTGGCAATTTGGACATACTAATGATGTCCAAAAATTCTCAAAATTTGTCACAACCTAGGTCTGGGAATGAAAAACAAAGTCCATGAAGAACTCATCATCAAAATCTTTACCGAAAAATTCACACAAAATCAGCAAAGTGCAATCACAGAATCAGCACATTAAGCGTTCCGAATTTACGGTCTTTCAGATTTTAGGGGAAACTTATAAAAATAGTGAAGGAGTCTACAAACATGCAAATGAGACAACCTTGGCATCATTAGAAATCTTAAGACGTGCTCTAAGACTTTCTAGAAGGCATCGAATTTGATTAACATCAATTTCATGATCAACTGAAAAGATTTTTAGAATAACACATATCAGTAATGAATTGCAGCAGATGAGCTCACAAGGTGCATGTTGTTTACTATTCTCATGACATGACAAAAATGTGGTATAAATCATGTGAATAGTATACAACATGATGATAATTTTTCATGAAGAAGCCTAAACCTAATTGTGATCCTAAAAAATCATGTAAAAATAGGAAAACAGATCAAGCTTCTTGAAATCAACAATTACAGAACAAGGATTCAACGTTGAGCATACAATTGTCCATACAGATGATGACCGAATCACATGATTTATACCTTTTTGAAAAGATAATGAACTATACTATGACTTTCATGCAGACATCAGGGTCAGCAAATCACAATTGCACATTCAATTTTGAGCAAATCCAATTCGGGTTCCAGTAGAGGCAAATAAGACATAAGGTCAGTTCACAAAGGTTTCCACCTATCAACTTATCTCCAAAAAATCTGAAAAATTTATATGTTGCAATAAAGACATATGTGAACATTTTTCATGCGGAGACCTAAGTTTATATCTCAGCAGAAAAATCAGAAAAAAAATCGACAATAGTGCAGGTCGTGCAAAATCAACAGTCGCAGAAGCCAGATTTCATGAGTTTTCCACACTTAAGCATATTCCAAAAATTCTGTGGATAATCTATACTATAATCAACCTGATTTAGATCATTTTTCATGAGGACAACTCCTATTGAATCTCAACATACGATGCAGCAAAAAAATCATCAAACAAAAAACTCATATTCGGAGTAATCAGTGCAACAAGCCATTCCTGACCTAAGTTCAGCTCACAGAAGATCTCATTAATCTAAACTTGTCAGAAAAATCTAGAACAAAAGTATGTTATAGTCGGGATGATTTTCAACAATTTTCATGAAGACCACAACATTTAGATCCGAACAGAAAAATCAGCAAAAAATTAACAAAATCGTTTCAGTCATGTAAAAACCTGAAGAAACAGAATAAGATAATTTCTGATTCTGATGCAAATAGGTTTTTAGGTAGCAAACAATACCAAATCAAGTGCCGTAAGATATCACATCGAAGTTCTCGAAGTGTACTACGAAAGTCCAAAAGGTGTCAAAGTCTAAAAACAAAGTTCAACAGGTCATATTAGCCCTAACAGAAAGTCGCACACAGAGATCCGAAATTGCAGAACTTCTTCCACCTCAAGAACATCTCATCAAATCATCAAACATGTAATCAGCAGCCATAAATCATCACTATGGAGTCCATAGAAGGCCTAGGGTGAATCCTAGCCCCAGTTACCTATCGTAGCCTCGCTTCATTGGATTTAGGACCAAGAATACATCATTGGAAAACCTTTTGCACAATTTCCGCTTAGTTTGTACCAATCGAAGAAGAATATGTTCTAGAATATATTGTCCGATTCCCGATTATCTCGAGGAAAAGCAGCAATGCAAAACTCCTTCAAGGCTTAGGATTAGATGATTTAGATTTCGAGGATGCTCCACATTTGAAGAATACATCAAGTGAATGGAAAACAAACGACCAATTGATGGAAGGAAAGGAATATGCTACCCAGAAGAAGAGTTAGAAGGTGGATATCACATTGGGAATTCTACGATTTATTCCCTAATTTTATGCGAAAAAAAACAATTGCTTTGTGAGAGGAGTCTTGGATGTTATTATATAAATATGATAACTTGGGGGAACATGGATGAGTGGAGAGAGAGATCGTTTTTGTTTTTAGTGTTTTGAGAGTTTTTCGAGTATTTTGAAGAGAAGACAAAAGTGGTGACAGGATTCTTGTTCTTTGATTCAAGATGTTTGATTTAATTTCTATTTTCGTTTTTTCTTCTATTATGTTCTAATTTTCTTTGTTAGAGCTACGATGTAGCCTAACCATGATGATATGAATTTCATGCTTTTATGCTTTGCAAGTAATTTCATTCATGTGAGTTATATATTATTGTGCTTAATGCGTTTAGGTGATTGGCCACCACTTGAATGATCTTATGTGCATGTTTGAGACTGAGAAGTGATAATATGCAATTGCTCCTTATAATATATAACCATGAATTAAATGTGGATAGAAATATACCATGTTATTTGTGTAGCTTTCGGTGATAAGGTGGTCCAAAAGATTCATTGTAAAACCGGGAATATTCACAGATTTTAATGCGCTTATGTTTATTTAAATTCACATAGAAATATAGTGAATTGATAAACTGAGTAGGTTTGCTATACCTAGAGATAGGATAGTAAATAGATTAGGAAATTCCGCTATCACATGTTTGATATTGTTCTTGTATGCATAATGATCCGAAATTCATATCTAGTGGTTATGGTGAAATCGGATGCTCTAACATATTTTACCTGATTGATTATCTGCCTTTAGTTTATAAAATTTCGTTTTTAAAAATTGTCAATTTTTATTTGTTCTTAATTATATTTTGATCTGTTAGATAAATTTTAGAATTAGTCTATTTTTAATATTTAATTGGTTTATTATCATCAATCTCTGTGGGACGATACTCTTCTCATCATTGTATTACTTGTTCAACATGTTCGTTGACACGTGCAGAATTTTACGAACAAGTTTTTGGTGCCGTTGCGGAGGATTGTTTATTTAATACCAATTAATATTGATACCGGATAATTCTAAGTTTAATCTAGCTTTTATCTTTTTTTTTTTTTTTCAGAGTATACATTGGTGCATGACACGTAGCCAACAAGGAAAACTTACTGAGTTTGATCCAGAAATCGAACGCACATTTAAAAAACGACTGAGAGAACAGAGAAATCACATTAAAAAGATGGAGGGAGTTGATGATGGTAGAAATCAACGTAGACTCTTGAAAGATTATGCTGTGCCAACAGTTGAGGGCACCACATCAAGTATCGGGAGACCTGCAATTCAAGCAAACAACTTTGAGATCAAGCCATCACTGATTCAGATGCTTCAACAATCAGTGCAATTTAGTGGGCTACCAAGCGATGATCCAAACGCTCACATCGATGCTTTTCTTGAAATCTGTGACACAATTAAATATAATGGAGTTTCAGATGATGCTATTAGATTGAGATTATTTCCATTCTCTCTTAGAGACAAAGCTAAAGGTTGGCTCTCTTCTCTTCCTACAGGATCGATCACTACATGGAATGATATGGCCCAAAAATTTCTTGGTAAGTTCTTTCCACTTGCAAAATCTGCAAAAATGCGTAACGATATTACTAATTTTATGCAGATGGATAATGAATCATTGTATGAAGCATGGGAAAGATTCAAGGAGTTTCTTAGGAGATGCCCACATCATGGACTACCCGTATGGATGCAGGTACAAACTTTTTATAATGGGTGTAATACAAATCTTCGTTCTATGATTGATGCAGCTGCAAGGGGAACTTTGAATAAGAAAACACCAGAAAAAGCTTACAACTTATTAGAGGAGATGGCATCTAATAGTTATCAGTGGCCTACTGAGAGGATATCAGTGCGAAAAGCTAGCGGAGTTCATGAGGTGGATGCTTTCACGGCAATCATTGCACAAATTGAAGCACTCAACAAAAAGATAGATAATATGAGTGTTTCAGCATGAAAATTCAGAATATGACATGCGATTTTTGTGGTGGAGGACATGTTAGCACAGAATGTCGGTAGGTAACACTTTTGCTCAATCTAATGAAAATGCTAACTTTGTTGGGAATTTTAACAAATCATAGAATAATCCCTACTCCAACACGTACAATTTGGGATGGCGCAATCATCCAAATTTTTCATGGAATAATCAAAATGTGACAAGACTGCCACTGGGATTCAAACAACCAGAAGAGACAAAGTCTAGTCTAGAAGATATAGTCACAAAACTTGCCAACACTACTCAGGACTTCATCAAGAGCATAGATGTGAGATTTCAGAATCAAGAGGCTTCAATCAGAAATCTGGAGATGCAAGTGGGGCAGTTAGCAAACATGATGTCTGGGAGACAACAGGGTTCTTTGCCTAGCAATACAAAAAAAATCCAATTGAGAATGTAAAAGCTATAACCTTGAGAAGTGGTAAACAAGTGGGTGAAGAAGAAACCAAACAAGAGATTTCCAGAAACAAAGAAGAAGAGGACAAGAAACAACCAAAGGAGATAGGCAAGAGCAAACTTTTTCCAGATAATCCCAAGCCATACGTGCCACTAGTTCCATTCCCTCAGCGACTCCAGCAGCACAAAATAGATAAGCAATTTTCTAAATTTCTTGATGTTTTTAAAAAATTGCACATTAATATTCCTTTTGCAGATGCTTTAGCGCAAATGCCTAGCTATGCAAAATTTTTGAAGGAGATTTTGGCAAACAAAAGAAAGCTAGAGGATTACGAAATTGTGAAGTTGAATGAGGAATGTTCGGCTATCTTACAAAATAAATTACCTCCGAAGTTAAAAGATCCAGGAGTTTTACAATTCCTTGCACTATTGGAGATTCTTACTTTGAAAAGGCATTGTGTGATTTAGGTGCAAGTATTAATTTGATGCCTTTCTCTGTTTTCAGGAAATTAGGATTGGGTGAAGTAAAAACAACCACAGTGTCACTTCAACTGGCTGATCGATCAATTAAATATCCGAGAGGTATTGTGGAAGATGTATTGGTAAAAGTTGACAAGTTTATTTTTCCTGCAGATTTCATAGTTCTTGACATGGAGGAAGATTTTGAGGTACCACTTATCTTAGGTCGTCCTTTTCTAGCAACAGGAAGAGCTCTTATTGATGTACAACAAGGGAAGTTGATTCTTAGAGTTCAAGATGATCTTGTTTCTTTCAATGTTTTTAAAGCAATGAAATATCCTTATGATGATAATTCTTGTTTTAGAGTTGAGACAGTTGACAAGTTGGTGAATAATGTTTTTCAAGAAAATATTTTTAAAGATCCACTTGAAGCATGTTTGGTTCAACCAAAAGACAGAGAAATTGAGAATGAGGAGATAATGGAGTACGCAAATTTTATGGAGGCAAATCCAACATATTCAAGGCCTAAGGCAACAAAATTTGAGGAGTTGGGACAACACACAACGAAGCTTAAGCCATCAATTGAAGAGCCTCCTATTATTGAACTCAAACCCTTACCTTCTCATTTGAAATATGCTTATTTAGATGGAATTTCTTCTTTACCAGTAATTATATCTTCTTCTTTGACAGATTTGATGGAGGAGAAACTGCTCAGGGTGTTGAGAGAACATAAAGGTGCAATTGGATGGAAAATAGCTAACATCAAGGGAATTAGTCCTTCAATTTGCATGCACAAAATTTTGATGGAGGAACAACATAAACCCACTATCCAACCTCAGAGGCGTTTGAACCCGAAAATGCAAGAAGTGGTGAAAGCTGAGGTAATTAAGTTACTTGATGCAGGGATCATCTATCCTATCTCTGATAGTTCCTGGGTAAGTCCTGTGCAAGTTGTTCCAAAAAAAGGAGGTATGACTGTTCAACTAAATAATGATAATGAATTAATTCCGACTAGAACCGTTACTGGATGGCGTGTTTGCATGGATTATAGAAAATTGAATGATGCCACCCGTAAAGATCACTTTCCTTTACCTTTCATTAATCAATTGTTGGAGAGACTTGCAGGGTATGAATTTTTCTGCTTTTTAGATGGATATTCTGGTTATAATCAGATCCCTATTGCACCTGAGGACCAAGAAAAAACTACTTTTACTTGTCCTTATGGTACTTTTGCTTATAGGAGGATGCCTTTTGGTCTTTGTAATGCGCCTGCTACTTTTCAAAGATGCATGATGGCTATTTTTTCTGACATGATGGAAAAATATATTGAGATATTTATGGATGATTTTTCTGTTTTTGGCTCATCTTTTGATTCATGCTTGAATAATTTAGCTTTGGTGTTACAAAGATGTGAAGAGACTAACCTTGTCTTGAATTGGGAGAAGTGTCACTTTATGGTGCAGGAAGGGATTGTGCTAGGCCATAAGATCTCTATAAGAGGAATTGAGGTGGACCGAGCTAAGATTGAAGTTATTTCAAAATTGCCGCCTCCTACCTCTGTGAAGCTTGTTCGAGGATTTTTGGGACATGCAGGATTTTATAGGCGTTTCATTAAAGATTTTTCTAAGATTGCTAGACCCCTTTCTAAATTGTTGGAAAAAGATTCTAAATTTGACTTCTCTGATGATTGTTTACAGGCATTCAACACATTGAAGGAGAAGTTAATTTCGGCCCCTATCATGACTGCGCCTACTTGGAATTTGCCTTTCGAATTGATGTGTGATGCTAGTGACTCAGCTGTTGGAGCCGTACTTGGACAAAGAAAAGATGGAATTTTTCGAACCATATACTATGCAAGTCGAACCTTGTCAGGTGCACAATTGAATTATGCCACAACTGAAAAGGAGCTTTTGGCGGTAGTATTTGCTTTTGATAAATTTCGTTCTTATTTAATTGGCTCAAAAGTTATAGTTTATTCTGACCACTCTGCTCTTAAGTATCTACTTGAAAAGAAAGAATCAAAACCACGTTTAATCAGGTGGATTCTTTTGCTGCAAGAATTTGATTTGGAAATCAAAGATAAGAAGGGGACTGAAAATCTAGTTGCAGATCACTTGTCAAGAATTCCAAATTTAAAGGAAGAGGTAAGTCCAATTATGGAAGAGTTTCCTGATGAGATAATTTTTTCCATCAAATCCACAAATATTCCTTGGTATGCTAATTTTGTGAATTATTTGGTAAGTAATATTCTCCCTCCTGAATTGTCATATCAACAGAAGAAAAAAAAAATCTTTTCTGATGTTAAAAATTATTTTTGGGAAGAACCTTTTCTTTTTAAAGGTATGTGCAGACCAGGTCATAAGGAGATGTGTTCTAGACAAAGAAAAGGCAAATATTCCTGCATCATTGTCATGACAAAGAGGCAGGTGGTCATTTTGGTGCCACCAAAACTGCAGCTAAGGTTTTACAATCTGGATTTTATTGGCCCACACTTTTTAAAGATGCTTACTCCTTTGTAGCTTCATGTGACCGGTGTCGAGAACTGGAAATATTTCTAGAAAAAATGAGATGCCTTTAAACAACATTATTGTGTGTGAATTATTTGATGTTTGGGGTATTGATTTCATGGGACCCTTTACATCTTCTTATGGTAATTTATACATTTTAGTGGCTGTGGAGTATGTGTCTAAGTGGGTAGAAGCTGTAGCATTGCCAAAAAATGATGCTAAGGCTGTTGTCAAATTCTTGAAGAAAAATATTTTTACGCGATTTGGCACTCCTAGGGCAATCATAAGTGATAGGGGGACACACTTTTGCAACAAACAGTTTGAAGCACTTTTGAGTAAGTATGGAGTCACACATAAGATTGCAACCCCTTATCATCCTCAGACTAGTGGTCAAGTAGAGGTTTCAAATAGGGAAATCAAGAGAATTTTAGAAAAAACAGTGAATGCCTCTAGGAAAGATTGGTCAATGAAACTTGATGATGCACTTTGGGCCTATAGGACAGCATTCAAAACCCCAATTGGGATGTCTCCTTTTAGGCTAGTGTTTGGGAAGGCTTGTCATCTACCGGTGGAATTAGAGCACAAAGCATATTGGGCATTGAAATTTCTGAATTTTGACATGCAGTTTGCAGGTGAAAGAAGATTGTTGCAACTAAATGAATTGGAGGAATTTCGCAATGAGGCCTATGAAAATGCTAAGATGTACAAGGAGCGTACCAAAAGATGGCATGATAAACACATATTCAGAAGAGAGTTCGAAATTGGCCAAAAAGTTTTACTTTATAACTCTCGTCTTAAACTTTTTCCAGGAAAGTTACGTTCTCGATGGTCCGGTCCTTATACAGTCACACAGGTATTTCCATACGGAGCAGTTGAAGTTGCACATGATACCGAAGGCACATTTAAGGTGAACGGTCAACGTTTGAAGCCCTACTTCGAAGGTGGTTACAACAAGCAGAAGACCACTATTGAACTTCATCCTCCAGAATAGCGACATCTTAGATAGTTTGGCTGAAAACTATAAAGCAAGCGCTTCTTGGGAGGCAACCCAAGCATTTTTATTATGTTTCTTCATTAATTTTTATGTTCATTTTTTTTTCAAAAAAAAAAAAAGATGAATTATTTTTTTTTTTTTATCCAGGTTAATTTTCTTTTTTGAAGGATCACCTTTTTGGAGTTTAGTCATCAAGACCATCCATGGACACATCCTACAGCAAGGGGAGTTTTCTTGTTCCTATTTTTCTTTTGTTTCTTTTGTTTTTCGCATTGAGGACAATGCTTCATTCAAGTTTGGGGGAGACAAAATTTTTGCTCAAAAAAAAAAATTTTTTTGCTAAATCTGAAATTTTTTTTTTTGCATTCCTTGTTGTGAATTTTTGCGATTCTTAGGAAAATTTAAATTTTGTTCAAACTTGCGAATGATATGTGAGTTAATTTTAATTCTGATGATGTCGATCCACTTACTGAGCACTAGAAGTCCTTAATTTTTGAGTAGTGTGTACATCTAGAGAACATTCATGTGAAGTATGTGCTTTTCTTAGATCTCACCCAAATCTTAGAATTTGTTTGATTTTCTCTTGAGGCGAAATCCTAGGCTACATCTAATTGAGAAAATGATTTAGGCAATTTTTGGATCGATTGAGCCTTTTTAAGCCAACCCTGTTTATTTATCCATAGTCACCCCGTTGAGCCTTAATTATTATCCAATCTTTTATTGGCACCCACGTACTTTTTAGCTTACCTTTTGCCAAATTATATCATTGTCCCACACCCCATGAACATGTTGATTTTTTTTAGGATAAAAGTTTATTTGAGCATAATAGCAATTTGGGAGGAAGGGTGGAGCATGGAAATAATTTGATTGCTATGGTTGTTTGGGTGTATCTTCTTCAAAAAAAAAAAAAAAAAAAAAAAAAAAAAAAAAAAAAAAAAAAAAAAAAAAAAGAGAAAAAGAAAATATTGCTTTTATGGTTCCCTATCCAACTTTCAATTGAGTGAGCCTTTTGGATACTCAATGGGTTGGGAATGTTCACGTTATATTAGGAGGGACTTAGGGAGGAACTCCACCATAAAGCAATGAAAAAAAAAAAAAGAAAAAAAAAAAAAAAGAAAAAAAAAAGAAAGAATGATGATCCCTAGCGGCAGAAAGATTATTTTGAAGATGTGAAATTGGGGATAGTAGCATGTGCTCTAATTAGATCCTAGAAATCAATGTGTTCATGGGTGATTTGAGCTTAAATTTACCATTATCTCACCGTTAGCCCAGCCTTACATTACAACCTGAGGAAAGTCCTATTGATTTTTGGTTGGATGATTAGCTTACATTAGTGGAGAGAGGAATGAAAAGCAAACCTATGAGATTTTGTTATAATTATAAAGAGTTTTTGAGAGGTTGCATACCAATGTGAACTTATTTGGATTGCATATAATTTGAAAAGATGAGGACTCACACACACACACACTTGGATCACATAGTTAGAATCGGTTTTAACTTATGAATCTATTTCAATGTTTGGATGAAATTTGTGTTTTTCTTTGAATTGTGATTTTGAGCAATTATGGAAGGAAGTCATGGAGGGGGCTGTTAGCTTGAGTATGTCTTATATCTTGCTTTTGCTCGAGGACTAGCAAAATGTTAAGTTTGGGGGTTTGATAACTCTATAAAAATAGAGTTATTTTATCTACTTTAGGCAATAAATAATGCAATATTTGCTAGAATATATTTGGATTTCCTTTTATTTACTTAATATTTCCTTGTTTATGCAGAACATTGAGATATGGAGAAAATAAGGAAAATATGGCAAAAAGAAGGAAAGGAATATGCGACCCAAAGAAGAGTTAGAAGGTGGATATCACATTGGGAATTCTACGATTTATTCCCTAATTTTATGCGAAAAAAAAAGTAATTGCCTTGTGAGAGGAGTCTTGGATGTTATTATATAAATAGGATAACTTGGGGAACATGGAATTTTTTTTGAGAGTTTTTTCTTAAAGATCGTTTTTGTTTTTAGTGTTTTGAGAGTTTTTCAAGTATTTTGAAGAGAAGACAAAAAGTGGTGATGATAAATTCTTGTTCTTTGATTCAAGATGTTTGATTTAATTTCTATTTTCGTTTTTCTTCTATTATGTTCTAATTTTTCTTTGTTAGAGCTACGATGTAGCCTAACCATGATGATATGAATTTCATGCTTTTATGCTTTGCAAATAATTTCATTCATGTGAGTTATATATTATTGTGCTTAATGCGTTTAGGTGATTGGCCACCACTTGAATGATCTGATGTGCATATTTGAGACTGAGAAGTGATAATATGCAATTGCTCATTATAATATATAACCATGAATTAAATGTGGATAGAAATATACCATGTTATTTGTGTAGCTTTCGGTGATAAGGTGGTCCAAAAGATTCATTGTAAACCGGGAATATTCACAGATTTTAATGCGCTTATGTTTATTTAAATTCACATAGAAATATAGTGAATTGATAAACTGAGTAGGTTTGCTATACCTAGAGATAGGATAGTAAATAGATTAGGAAATTCCGCTATCACATGTTTGATATTGTTCTTGTATGCATAATGATATGAAATTCATATCTAGTGGTTATGGTGAAATCGGATGCTCTAAGATATTTTACCTGATTGATTATCTGCCTTTAGTTTATAAAATTTCGTTTTTAAAAATTGTCAGTTTTTATTTGTTCTCAATTATTTTTTGATCTGTTAGATAAATTTTAGAATTTACATTGTTCACATGCGCGTTCATTGACACATGCAAAATTTTACGAACACCTAGCAACGGAAGGCAAAAGACCCCGAACTCGTTTACAAGTCAAAATGGCGGAAGAAGAGATTCGTTCTCGACTAACCAAATGACCCAAATGGCCACCATGATGGCGGAAATGAAGGCATTCATCATGGCATCTCGGGGATCCTATACTACTATACCAAATGTGGGATTCGAATATTGTTAAAGTCCCTATTGAAGAACCAGTCAGAAGTGAAGAACCATAAAATCCTTCGAAAACTATACCTGAAGTAGTAAATCTCGAAGAGGATGATCAAGCCAGAAAAACATCCAAAGCAAAAGATGAAAAAGAGGCTAAAAGGCTGGCCAAAATTGAAGAATGCCTAGCAAGCCAAGCCAAGGATATAAGCTGTAAAGGTTCGACAAATTCTTGCCATACGCCAAAGTAGTTGTTTTGGAGAATTACAAGGAACCTGAATTCGTCAACAAATATGATGGAATTGGATGTCCCGAATGCCATTTGAAGTATTATCTCTGCAAAATGGCAAGATATTCAGACAAGATGCCTCTTCTCACTAGCACATTTCAAGATAGTCTAAAAGGAGTAGCACTAGCATGGTATACTGCATTGGATATAGAAGAATATATTGAATGGGATCATTTGGTGAGAGAATTTCTCTGCCAGTACAAATTTAACGTTGAGGTACTCCCACCTCAAGAAGATTTAGTCAAAACTGAGAAACGAAAGAATGAATGGTTTAGAGCTTATGCTCAAAGATGGAAAGCTGTGGCCTCGCAAGTTAAATCAGCCATAAGTGAAGACGAGCTTATCGAGCTTTTCTTAAAATCGCTGTCAATTGAATATTACAACCTACATGTGTCAGGTTGCCAAACATTCACCATTTTAGTGGAAGTGGGTGAAAGAATCGAGTCGGGGTTGAAAGAGAAGAAAGCTCAAAAAGCAACGACATAGAGGCCTTATCTTGGAAGAAAAGATAAAGAGCCTATTCGTGAAGTGGCCATGGTATCTAACCTTAATTCTCAATAGACATCGTTTTCAAAGCAATCTAATGTTACCTGGAAGAACTCGAGGCAATATGAGCCAAAGAAAAGGCTTGTAAGATAGTACATGCTGCTGCTGCGACCTCTGTCAAAGCTGTTACCGATGTTGCTAGAAAGGCATTTGGTAGCCAAAGAAGTGCCAAGAGATAATTTTGCAAGATTTTTTTTAATATGATGAGACGAAAACTTGCTCATACCACATGGGAGAAAGGGAGCATGACGTGGATAATTGAATTTCCAAGAGCCCGAGCTGAATGTACATCAGAATTCTCTTCTTGAACATAATGTAATAAACATGATTCAGGGCGAAGAAGAAATAATGAGGCCCGATGATGAATATGAATATGAAGCTAAGCTCAAAGCTTCCCGGCAAGGAGATGACCGATTTCGACATGAAACCTTTCTAAAACATGAAATTATATACAACTTGGGGGAAGACTCCGGTAAATATAACTTCCAAGTGAAGTATACTCCGCCACCATGGGCCTTCAAGGATGAAGTAATTGTGCTTGATGGTTGGGGCAGTATGGATGATGAGTTTGATCCTCAGAATGAAGTTTCGTTCGAAAATAAAGACGACCAGGATGAAAGAGAGAAATGAAGAGTTCGTTAGGATGAAAAGTGTTTTACCCAAAAATCGCTCAAGTAAGGTAAAACTGTGGACTTACTTGGTCAAGACAATGGCAAATACAATTACTGCGTCAAATATACCCCTCCTCTGTGGGCTTTCAAGAACGAAGTGATCGTACCAAACGGATGGGGGGGAATAGATGAAATTCCAATTGGCCAATTGAGTCTCGAAGATAAAGAAGATCAAGAAGAGAAAATGAAGAAAAAGACTTGCCGAGATAATAGGTGGTTCAACCGTAAAGCACGGAAGCAAGATGAAATTGTAGATTTCTTGGGCCAAGATAGCGGTCGATATAACTACCGTGTTAAATACACACCACCACCATAGGCATTCAAGAACGAAGTAATTACACTTGATAGTTGGGAAGGAATGGATACTAACGGAGCTTATAGAAGTATGGTGTCCATGATTACCCCGTTTTTGCACGCTTCGGAGGTATTTTATATATGTGGGCCTCTCTCAGACCATATCTCATGTGACAGCAGGGTTTGTTCTTTTAATTTGTCATATTTGATCTGAATCTTAATTTGGAGTTGCCACTAGTCATTTTATGATAAGTAGATTAGAAATCTAATCAGGGTACAGGAGAAATACCTCGATCCTGTGAACTAGATATTCTGAGTAAGGGACTTGGTTATGTTAATAACCTCAAATTGAGATTACTAACACCCTTTCGATACCTAGAACGTTACTATGTGTTTACACGTCATGCAAGTTTCTGAGGTCTAATCACAATTTTATTCACAACAAATCAATCATTCGAGGATCAAATGCGCAATCAATCTCAATCAATCACATCAACCCTAATTTGGTCTCTAAAATTAAAATTAATCAAAACATACAAACCCTAGTGAAGCCCTAGAGGCTTATTCATTTGATGGGTTCTTATCATTTTAGGGTTTTATGGTTTTTTAAGGGTAAGAACCCCTAAATTTGGGATTTTCTAAAAATGCCACTTAGGCACTTTCAAAAATTATAATTTCACTTTCTAGGGTTGGTCACAGTATTTTTGAATCATTCTGTGAATTTTTGAAATTTTTAATTTGATTTTTTTTCAGAAAATGTTTTTATACTAATTTTATTTACCGAGAACTAAATTTTACTATTTTTTAGAAAATTTTTGAATTTTATGAAATTTGAAATTTTTTATGGATTTTTTATTTTACTAATTTTTTATTTGGTTTTTTTTTTTAATTTTCTAAATTTTTATGAATTTATTGAAAATTTTTTAATATTCATGAAATTTTATAATTTTTTTAAAATTTTCTAAATTTCTGAAAAAATTCTAATTTTTTATGATTTTCTTGATTTTTTAATGAATTTTCTAATTATTTTTATTTTTATTTTTATTTTTAGAATTTCTTATTTTTTTAAAATTTTCCCGCTAGGGAATTGAACCGGATCGGATCGGCCAGCACCGACGTCAGTCTCCGGTTGTCTTCTCCGATGAGAAACAATGCCAAAACGGCGCCGTTTTTGGCGATTTCTTTGGGGCATTTCGCCAAACACCTGGTAAGCATGTTCCCGACTCAAATATTATCAAGGCCGTCGGTTTGAACTCGTCGCCGTCGACCTTCTAGTGAGAGTTTGGCCATTCCATTTGATCCATTGTAATGTCCATATGTTCTAGTATCAATCCAACCTATTCAACACATCATTAGACCTTCACCAGCCATTAAGAAATCTACCTAAACAACCTAACTTACAAACTAATCAAATCTATTTCTCAGGCATTCAAATCATCATAGCAATCGCCCTAACCTTCTAAATCGGTTCCAATCAGCATCAAATCATCAAACAAAGTGAAAGGAAGCCTATTTGGATGACCGATGGTCACGGCGACGCTCTGGCGAGGATATCCGAACTCCGGTGAGGGGGTTTTATGCACAGCCAACTCAGTTCATACTCATTTAATGCCCAAAATGCAATCAAGTAACACAAAGCATGATCGAAAATTGATTATAAGCATCAACAAACTCAGATTTGCGAAAGAAAACACATGATCTACAAGATTAAGTTTAAAGTCAATTTATGGAAATCTGTACAAACCAAGGTGATGAACGATTTTTACCTGTTCTGTTCGATGATCAAACAACTTCTCCAAGCTAATCCACGATCATGAAGATGTTCCTCAACTCTTAGGCTTTAAGCTGATGGCCATGGATCCATTGGAGAGGCTCCTGATGTCACATCCTCAATTTCAGTCCCTGGGAAACGTCTATGGTTTAAGCTTGATGGTTTTCCAATCGGAACAAAAATTTCTACTCTTGTTTTGGAAAACCGTATTTCGGATCCTTGGTATCCCTTCATTTTGTTATTTTTGGGGAGACTTTTGTGATCTAAAATTCTAAACGCTTTCTTCTGGAAAGTTGTTCCAAATATCTTGAAATTTTACATGATTTAATTTCAGAATTTTTGGAGTTGATATGAGTGGTACGATGGTTTGATTTTCAAACTGTATGAAACTGCCCAGAATGGGTATTTTAATGATGTTTACACCGTCTTTATTTTTTACGAGCTTTTCTGGGTCAATTTGGGAAATGTTTCCTTCACAAAAGTTGTTGAGAACGTCCTTTTCTATAACGTGTACAAATTTGAGAATTTTCTGAGATGATTTGCATGCTGGACAAAGCTTAATTTGAGAAACAAGAATTCTGTTCCAGCAAACTATTTTCAGTCTGATTTTGAGCTACTAAAAAAGGCATTTGCAGAGAGAATTAGATTTTGTGTTCTTCATAAAAAAATGTTTATTAAGGGCTTGTTTATGACATATCCAAATTTGAGAATTTTTGGAGTCTATTTACTATATTTTCAAGTCCAATTTCGTGAACAGTGCAAAATTGTCCGGTTTTGGTCAGATTTCAAAGATTTAGCATTTTCTACATGAGAATGTGAGAATTTCGACTGGGTGTCTTCTGGTGACTTAAAGTACACGTTCCGAGCTTTCAAATGACATATTTTATGCTTCGATTGGAGGTCATCTCAGGGGAAAACGAAATTAACCAAGTCAAGGGTTAAATCTTCTTGTGGAAGTCACATTTATTGGTCAAAGCTTCTCCTTCAAGCTTCCATCATTAAGTTTCATTAATGCCATTAAATGGCCCTTGACTTAGAAGCCCTATTTCATGATGACAAGCATTAATCACATTAGACTTTGGAGGTCCTATCATTATGGAACCAAAGCAAGGCCAAGCCAAGGAAACCAACGTGAAGGCCATTCGGCCGTGAGAAAGGAAGAGAGAGAGAGAGAGAACCAATAGAGAAAAGATGCGTATTAGCCTTCATCATTTAACCCATAAATGCTCATAAATGGTCTTATCTTTTGTGACCTAAGCCATGACCTCATGCTTGGATGACATATGCCATGACTCAAGCAAGGCTATCATGACTTTTGACTATTGTGCATTAATGCACATTAATGCTTGGCTTCTTCTCCAAGCCTATTTGGCTATAAGGAAGCAAGAAGCTTCACGTGAAATCCCCCCTTCTTGTTCTCTCTCTTCTCACGCCAACTTCCTTTCTCATCATCTTCTTCTTCTTCCTTTGCTCTTGTTTTTCTCACTTTGACCGAGAAACTCACGCCCGAACCAACCCCGAACCGGCCCGTGTTCCTACTCGTTCGCATCCAAGAACCACGATTTGGCCTTGGTAGGCCTCGTCTTGGTCGGCCAAGCAAGAAAGAAGCAAGAAGGAAGCAAGGAGAAAGCCCGAAATTTCCCGAGCTCACCTATCTCGAACCCACCTATCTCGAACCCCGTTCTCTGGTTTTGTTTGCCGTTGAGTAAGTGAATTCCCTAATATCGGGAAAGGAAGTTACGATATGTTGTAACATGGGTTGGTTGGCCCGTTTCTTGGTTTCATGGTTGTTCGTTCTTTCGCATTTAATGATGTTCACGTGTGATATTCACATTTGATGTTTATTTTGTTGGTTTAGTAGCATGACTTTGCTGTTTGAAATGCCATTGATGCCGGGTACGGTAAGAATTGACTTGTGTGAATGACGATTGTCTCGTCCTCGCTTGATATTAGTGTTTTCACTTACTGAGTCTCCCCGACTCATCCCCCGTTGTTTCCCCTTTTTCAGGTCCGTAGGATGGCATCTCTCCCGGCTTGTGTTGGCAATCCCGTGGAGCAGAGAGTCGAAGTACTCATCGTGATAGATGACAGAGAAGACCGCGCCTGTTGCTGGATCACGACGCTTGTGATGTTCAATGAGGGCCTAACGGACTTGGTGCCTCAAGGCGGGTCGGCTCCGGGATAAAGCCACGGGTGGGATGTGAGATGGCCAGGCGGACGGGACCGGGGTGGAGGTGAAGAAGCGAGGAGCGAGAAGCCGTAGTGGGGATAGGAAAGCCCAAGCCACGTCGACCTGTAATTAGAAAAGCCTTCGGAATAGGCTTGTAGAATATGTGTGATGTTTGCTATGACCCAAGAGAAGAGCTTGTTTAAATATGTTTGCATGTTTCGTAAACATAAATTTGCTCATAATGCTTGTCTTATTTCCGTTGGTTGTTCTTTTGTTGTAATCGTCCCGAGTATGCTTCCGCATGTGTTTAATGAAAAAGAATAATGAACGGGACGTCACCTGAATGGCCCCGAGGTCGGGGCGTTACACCTGACACGCCAACAGGGACTCATTTTCAGGCTATGGCGACCAGTCGTTCACCGGTCGTTCACCCGGTCGTCTCGGGTGAGGACACTCACCTATGGAGACCACTTCGTCGGCACTTTTCCGACCGAAAAAAATGCCGATCACGCAGTCATAGGAAGTGTCAACTCAACCTTTCACTTGTTTCCTCTCTTTCTCTCTCCTCACACTTTGTGATTTCATCGAGCATGTTCTATGCATAATGATCAATTTTTTTCCTAGTTTTATTGATCGATTTCCCGCCCAAAGTTAGTTAATCACCGACCTTAAATCGATTAGATCGATTCTCTGGTGCCAGCTGGAGATTCTCCAGCTAGCCATTTCAATTAAAATGTGTTAAATTGATCGAAGAAGGTTGGCAAAGTCACGGGTTTGAGCTGTTTTTTCTGGGTTTATTGTGTTCTGGGCAGTCGGGTAAGGAAGAAGGTTTTCTAGGTCGGGTTGGGTTGACCCAGCTGACTCGGCAGACTCGATTTTGTCCAAAAAATCAAATTAAGCTCAATTTTGATCAAATTTTCAAAATTAAACCCCAAAATTGAATTCCTCATCACATTTGGAACCCAAACTTGTAATTTTTCCCAATTTTTGACATACTCATGTCTAGAATTTTCCAATTTTTATACTCGAGTTATTAGGGTTTTATTCAATTTGATGTCTTAATGACCTGATTAGGAAAAATTGGTGCCAAAATTGAATTACCCACATCAGGTTAACCCTAGAAATGATAGTCTTATGGTTCAACAATTTCGAATTGGGTACGATTTCCAATTTGGGCTCAAAATTCCTAATTTCCAATTGAATTTTGGGGATTTTTTATTTCTTTGTTAAGTTGTGCAATTGGACCAACTATTATGTAATTCAAGGTCTCATAATCATTTGTTGTGACGACACTATGACTCAAAAATGACTAGAAATGCTTTAATTGAATTTTTCACTCAATTTGGGCTTGATTTTACCCAATTTTAAGAAAAATACAATCCCTATTGAGATTTTGCAAAATTGATGCTAAATTGATGAAATTGGATTTAAAACAAAACTAACGCTATTTTTATGGAATTTTTTGGATTCCATTTGCTATTTTTCTTGATTTTCTTCTTTTTGTTAACTAAAAGAAATTAGTAAAAAATTCATTCTAAAAAATTTATTTTTGGTTTAGAACTAGGTTTCTAGGCTTGGCCAAGGTCCCTAATCTTAATTTTGTGATTTTTAGAAATTTTTGAAAAAGGGCTAAAAATCAAGTGTCAATAACAGCTTGGTGTGGGCAATCCTTTATATATTGGCCATGCTAGCCACATCCAAAACAAGCTCCTGTCCTAGCAGGACATAGGGCTAATTCGTGGCGCCTTTCATAGAATCGACAAGGGCCATTATTGTTGTTGTGAGCTGGCTTTCTCACGCCACTCTTCTTGTTCGAAGGGATTGGAAATTTGCCCCCTATCATCGATTTCCTCCCAAACTAATGGTTATCCTTGTTTAGCACAAAGTGCGATCCAGACGCGGCTGCCCTTTTAGCCAAGTTTCTTTCTATTAATTGCACCCTCTCGTACAGCTCATCATAATCTTTCAAATTTAGAGGTATCAGTTGGTCCTTAATCTCGGGTTTCAATCCATCCCTAAACCTCCTTGCCTTATCGACCGGGTCTTCAATCAACCTTGGTGCATACTTGGACAGCTCGGGCAAACTTTGCCTCATACTGGTCTATTGACAATTGGCTTTGTCGAAGACGCTGAAACTTGTTCATCTTCTATTATCTTGCACATTCCGAGAAGTACTTATTGTAAAAAGCTTCCACAAAGACACCCTACACTCAGGCCGTACCTTTGGGAAATACCATCCTTTGGGTAGCTTTCCACCAAGTACTAGCATTACCTTGCAATTGGTAGACTGCCAGCGTCACCTTATCTTCGTTTGAGCATCTCAGCAAGGCAAAAACCTTTTCCAGTTCCCTGATCTAGAGGGTTGCAGCCTCAGGATCACCCGCGCTAGTGAACTTGGGCGGCTTGAGCTTCAGAAATTGCTCCACCAACTTATGCATGGGCTGATTCCCATTTCTATTTCCATTTCCAGCCAATGGAAGATCTACAAGTGCAACAATAGTATGGGCGGCAGCTGCAGCAGCAGTAGCAGTTTGGTTATGTGCTTGTTGTCCTACCAAAATCTCTAGAGCTTGCAGGATCCGGTCTAGCCTAGGATCCTCTAGCACTTTCCTTCTGACACCAATCTGACTTGACTCGGCCCTTCTCCTAGGGGCCCTTGATTAGGATTGTCCATCTTGCAGGATCTTTATAGAAACCTGTTTTCCAATTTCAACAAGGAATTAGAAGTCATGAACAACCTGCCTAAAACGAGAAATTTAATAATCAAACACAGGCACAATGTTTTCCTAACTTACTATCCCAAAACCCAATGCACCTTATCACTCCAGGTCTCGACTAAACTTGAATCGAGCTAACCTTGCTCTGATATTGATTCGGACAGTGATGTCACACCCCAAACCCCGCGAGCGTATGATATCCCGCGACGGTGGTCATAATGTGACGTCCTAGGACTCGTCGCCGACCCTTAATTTTATCTTTTAATTATGCATGCAGAAGCAATCACAACAATAAAAAGGGATAGTTAGGAAAAACAAATCATATAGCCAAACCAAAACACCATCTTAATATTCACTTGATTAACTCCTAGGAATATTTTTACAAGCCCACTTCGGGCATTTCCACAAAAGCCTACCAAAAGACACCGAGCTGGGGTCAATCTACTTCACCAACAGGTCAGCCAAAAGCCAACTTCCAGGTACCTCGAACTGTACGGGGTGCAACAATAAGCTAAGGCCTTGAAAATGTTTAACAACCATGAATGAGATGAAAATCTCAATAAGTTAACGGTCTAACCCCCGCTTAGAAGGCCAACTCGCCTCGGGGGTCCCTAATCACGCGACCATGCATTGGACACAAGTTATTAATCAACCACATGCATCCTTACCCTACTTTGACACACATATAATGCATGACATAAATAGTTATATGCCACGACGATGCATAAAACATATCACATAACTAGAGCATATAATAATAATCCGCATGCATCAATACATCATAGTCGCACGTGTCTCGATTATAAGGCAAAACCCACTTAGGTACGTCCTATACCATGCCTAGTAGTTTCTACCTCATAATCAAGCACTATGCATCACACGTATTCTAGTTATTACACCTAAGGATGTGCAAAAGATCTAAGACCCGCCCGAACCGCTCGGAACCGAGCTGGAACTGATGGTTCCCAAGGGAACCGGTCCGATTCCCGATTTCAATTTTTTGAAACCGATGGGTATCGGTCCGATTCCCAGTTCCCGGTGTGGAACCGCCCACCTGCCCACTCGGACCGGACCGGTAATATAATGATAATATATTTATTTTTTTAATTTTTAATAAAAAAATTTGACCAAAAAAATTAAAAAAAAAATAAAATAAAATAGGAGAGTTGTTGTTTTGTTTGCTTGTTGACTATTGTGAACTTTTGGCAAACTCCCACGTGTGATATATTATATAGGCTATAGATGTATTTGTTGTGATGCTTGTGAAGTTGTAAACTTTATGACGAATCTTGTTGTGAACACAACCACCAACGGGCAAGAATTAGACTAGTCGATTTTTTGATTTGTGAAGGGGAAACTTAGTGGGATTAGTTCCATGGACCCACCCGGGAACTGGACCGGACCGGCGGTCTGGTTCTCGAGTGGGTCCATGGAACCGATCGGCGATTCTTGATTCTAATTTTTTGGAACTGGTCCTTAGCGGGCGGTCCACGGTTTCGAGGTGAGAACCGCCCACCCGGACCATGCCCACCCCTAATTACACTCCTTCGGAGCTACTACACATCAAGCGATCTGTAGCAAAATGGTAGTCTTTCGGCATGACTAGGCATCATTCCGCCCATCGGGCACGGCATCATCAAACAATGTAAAGTAAGATGGCATTCCAATACGGCATCATCGAACGATCTGCTGTAAGATGGTATCCCATAAGGAGCATCGAGTTCAGCCTCAAGCCACTACAAGGCATCCGGATAATCTCCAAGCATCCGATAAATTGAGTATTGCCAAGTGATCTACAGCAAGACTCCGATAAATCAGGCATCGTTAAGCGATCTACAGCAAGACAACTCCAACGTGTGTCACATCCCGATTTTTGGACCTGGAAAGCCACAGGTAAATGGTAATATCCTCAATTTCAGTCCCTAGGAATTGGCTATGGGTTAAGTTTGGTGGTTTTCCAATAAGAACTAAATTGTTTTATCTTGTTTTGGAAAACCTAGTTTTCGGATCATTTGTACCTTTTCATTTTGTTATTTTTGGGGAGACTTTTGTGATCCAAATTTCCAAGCGCTTTCTTCTGGAAAGTTGTTCCAAACATTTTGAAATTTTGCGTGATTTAATTTCAGAATTTTTGGAGTTGAAATGAGTGGTACGATGGCCTGATTTTTAGACTGCGTGAAACTGCCCGGAATGGGAATTTTGGTGATGTTTACACCGTCTTGATTTTCTACGAGCTTTTCTGGGCTGATTTTGGAAATGTTTTCTTCATGAAAGTTGTTGAGAACTTCTTTTTCTATAACGTGTACAAATTTGGGAATTTTCGGAGATGATTTGGATTCTGGACAGAGCTTATTTTGAGAAGCAAATATTCTGTTCCAGCGAACTATTTTTAGTCTGTCTTTGAGTGACTGAAAATAGTATTTACAGAGAGAATTAGATTTTGTGTTCTTCATAAAAAAATGTTTATTAAGGGCTTGTTTATGTCATATCCGAATTTAAGAATTTTCGGAGTCCATTTACTATATTTTCAAGTCCAATTTCGTGAACAGTGCAAAACTGTCCGGTTTTGTCAGATTTCAAAGATTCGGCATTTTCTACAAGAGAATGTGGGAATTTCGACTTGATGTCTTCTAATGATTTAAAGTACACGTTCCGATCTTTCAAATGAGATATTTTATGCTTTGATCGAAGGTTGGACCAGGGGAAAACGAAATAGAGAAATAAGCTTGAAAATGAATGAAGCTTGTTCAAGAAGCCTAATTAATGGCTTGCATTTATTAAAGTTGGACTTTGGTGGTCCTTCATCATGGTTTTTGGCTTATGTTCTTAATGGTCATGTGAGGTAAGCAATGACCTCATGCTCAAATAACCTAAGCCATGACTTAAGCCTCATCATGATTGTGTGCATTAATAGTCTTGAGTGAGGAGCAAGTTTGGGGTTTGTTAAATTGAAAGAGGCCATTCGGCCAAGAGAGAAAGAGAGGGAATAGCCATGAGGGGAGAGAGAAAGAGAGGACCAAAGTTGGCTTCTTCATCATTTAGTCCATTAATAGCTTTTAATGGCATTAAATACTAGCCATCATGACTTTTGACTATTATACTTGGCTTCTTTTCCAAGCTTATTTGTCTATAAGAAAGCTAGAAGCCTCACGTGAAGTCCCTTCCCCCTCTCCTCCTCTCTCACGCCATCCTCCAATCTCACGCCAACATCTTCTTCTTCTTCCCTTGTTCTTGTTTTCTCACTTTGGCTGAGAAACTCACGCCTGAACCAACCCCTAACCAGCCCGTGTCTCTTCTCATTCCCATCCAAGAGCCACGGTTTGGCCTTGATAGGCCTCGTCTTGGTCGGCCAAGCAAGAAGGAAGCAAGGAGAAAGCTCGAAATTTCTCGAGCACCAAGCAAGAAGGAAGCAAGGAGAAAGCTCGAAATTTCTCGAGCTCACCTATCTCGAACCCCGTTCTCTGGTTTTGTTTGCCGTTGAGTAAGTAAACTTCCTAATATCGGGAAACGAAGTTGTGATGCGTTATGACACGGTTTGCTTGGACCGTTTCTCGGTCATTTGGTTGATTGTGGTTGGTTCATTTCTCGATTTACTCATGTTTCGTGTTTGAAGTTTGTTTCAGAGGTAGAATCGAGATTTGACTGATAAAGTGCACATGTTATAGCCATGTTTGATGTTCTCTTGTATGAACTTTGCTATTGATCTGCCATTGATGCGGGTGCGGTAAGGGCCGGCTTGTGCTAACGGCGATCCCCTCGTCCTCGCTTGGTATTAGTAGGTTTACTTACTGGGTCTCCCCGACTCACCCCCCATTTTTCCCACCCTTAGGTCCATAGGATGGTCGAACGGACGGCAGCGACAGGAGGAGTTCGAGCCGCGTTAGAGTTCGGGGAAAAGCGAGGAGCGAGAAGCAGTAGTGGGCATAGGAAAACCCAAGTCGAGTGTTGCTATTCCTAGTGCGTGTAAAAAAATGTGTTAATTGCCATGGCCCGAAGGGCTTGTTAAAACATATTTGCATGCACTGTAATAATAAGGTTTGCTCATGATGTTGTTGTCTTAATCCCGCTGTTGATTTGTTTTTAATGTGACTGTCCCGAGATATGCTTCCACGTGTGTATAACGAAAGATAATCACGTTAATGACCCCGAGGTACGGGGCGTCACAACGTGTGACCACACGAGCACATAAGCATTTAAGCCAATTCTTATCTTTTTATTTAGCCAATACATACATGAATCGTGCTCACATCAATGGCACATAATAATACCAAGTGGTCACACATGCAAACGATCAATCGACTTCGTGAATCTCAATGCAAAACATAATTTTCATCCTCAAAGCATTAAATTCATTTTGTAAGCATGGCAATAACATAATCCATTTCGAGAAATCAAAATCCTTTCTTGAAAATAGTTATGTAGAAATCATTTAACTATGCAACTAATTTTCATGGCAAAACATAGTATAAGCATCACAATGTAAAAATCACAACTTGACATTAGAAATTATCCGAAAATCTCAATATTTAATTTCGGGAATTAATTATTTAATAATAAAATATTATAATTCAAATCCGAAATTTATTTATTTAACAATAAAATAATACTTAATTCCAAAAATAATCAATCAAATCATTTAGCTAAATATGCTAATTTATACGGTGAAATCCAACTTCGGAATCACCATCCAAACATAAACGATTCTTAAAAATCATTTGAAATACTTATATTTAATTTTCGGATTTAAAATATTATTTTTTTAAATAAAAAATATTAATATTAAATTTCAAAAAAAAATTATTTAATAAAATAATTGATAATTTATCACTACATTCGCGATAACTTATCGCCCACATGCACCGATAACTTATCACCCAAATTAATAATAACTTATCAAGCATACCGATAACCTATCGCTAAAATTTCTGATAACCTATCACTTCATCTCACTTAACTAAACATAAACTTAACTTAAACTTAATCTAATATACCCTAGGCAAGTTTAATATCCTAAATGAGGGATTAGTGGTTAACTTACTCATCTAATGATGGCGACGAGACAAGAACGATGGCAACAACCTAGGCTGTCCACGGCGACCTCGGTGTGGCAAGGCGAGCGGCAGCGGTTTATGCGCAGCGAAAGGGAGCAATTGTTGGTGTGGCGGTTTGGGGCTACTCGAGGCTGATTAACGATGGAAATGGTGGCTAGCGGCAGTGGCCTCAGTAGTAGGGATAACAACAACAAGCGTCGAGGCAGATGGCGAACGGACCGCAGGGCTGAATCGGCAGAAGGTGCAACCCACCTAACTGAATAGGCCAGTAATGGGTGGATGTGCACGGCTAGCGACGGCATGGCGCGGCTCGGCTAGGGTGGAAGCTGGGTCGGTAGCAGCGAGCGATGAGGATGTACGGAGGGTGAGACTAGTAAGAGGTAGAAATGGATAGTAGAACTGGTCCGGCGAAGGGCGGACCCACGTACAAGTTGGATGGTCTGATGATGGGAGCTATGGGATAGCTAGAGGCGCGGTTGGGCAATGTTGCACGACCAGGAGGGATGCTGAGGTGGCGGCGGTTCACAGCAGGAAAGCAATGTGCGGCTAGTTTCGGCGATGGCAAAGAAGAAGAAGAAGCCAAACAAAAGCAGGCACAAGGAAGAGGAAACAACGAAGAAAAAAGGAAAAAGAAGGAAAAGAGAAGAGAGAGAAGGAAGAGAGGAAATGATGGGGAGTTGGTAGGGGGAAGTCAGTAGGTGTGTGTGTGTTGGGGGGGGGGTCATGATAAACCGGCACTGTTTATTGTAGCATTTATAGCCGGGTACTACACTGTAGGGTACTATTTCACCTACTGTTTCACCTAAGCCTATGAATATGTGTTCTACGAATGTGTTTTAAGTGTGTTTTGGTGAGTTTTGTTTTATATGGACAACCGTCCAATAATGCACCTAGTTCTAGGTGTGTCTTGTTTTTAATGTAACTAGTTTTAGGTATGTTTTGTTTTATCTACGTTTTGTCTAAACCTTGGTCCGACGATGTATTCCCCAACGCCTATATAAGGCCATGTAATCCTTCGGCTTGAATAAGATGGAAAGTTGTAAAAAATTTTCAAATTTCTTACATTCCATGCTTCTCTAAAAATCCTTTTTTTTTCAAAGTCTGGCATGATCCTCTAAGAAATGCAGCTCGACCAGCTAAGGCATAGTATCATCCGGGTAACTTTAAGTGTCTTTATTCTCTGAACTAAATTTTCGAGTAGTTTTGCAGTTAAAAGGCAATCCCTGAAGGGCTTGAACAAGAGATTCGTCCGTGCGAGATAGCATACTTGTTGCAAGACTGACCTTGTTTTCCTTGGTTCTAAGCATAGATCCCCTCATTGGTATCAGAGCCTGGTTTTACGTCTAATTTGGTTCGCTCCATGCGCTTAGTTGGTGATTATCTAGTACTGAGAAGATTCTCTCTTTCTTCATCATGGCTAATCCAGATACAACTCTGATCACTCTCACTGCTTCTCTTACTCTATCATCTTCTTAGCGATGAAACGAAGATTTCTAAAACACATCTTCCTCTCATGAACCTAGTCTTCCAAATTTGACCAACACCCAATCTCTGCCACCGAAAAGGAATACTTTGTTACCCTTCAAATTCCTCCTAAATTTTCAAAACAGTGGATCCAATAAGGGTATTTGCATATTCATTATGGAGCAGTTCATCTTGCTCTCACATTTCATGAGAGAAAAGGCTTGCTTGTTATAGCTAGAAGGGCTCTTTTGGATACTAGGTTCCTAAAATATCAGCATGCTTATATTGGTACTGTTCAAACTACCTTAAATGCTGGAACAATCTTTGTAACCGTTTATCCAAATTTTAATATTGCCCTTTTCAGATCCTCAACTACTCTCCTTCTTGAAAGTACAACTTCAGCTTACTGAAGCACCTCAAACTGCCAATTCCATTGCTGTAACTCTTCACTACCAAATGGTGTATATAGCCCAAAATCATGCCCTAAATCTTAATTTCCAAAATGAAAATGAAGATGCACTGTTCATATCCATGCAAAATGACCAGGCCTCTTGTATCCATGTTCCTTGGCATATTTCAAAGGAAAGGTTAGCCAAGCTCCTCCCTGAATCTTGGATAATAAATTATGAAAAGCTCCACCAAAATAGCAAGCCTCTCCAGTCTTCAGACTCTGAATTCATCAGAAAAAGAGACAGTACTGTAACCATCAAATTCAGCAAAGAGAAAGAAGAAACTCCTTCCATTTTCTCAACTATCTTTATGATTGAGCCTTTGTTCCTAATCCAGTTCCAAAAGAACCAGACCCAAAAAAGTTGGTGTAATACTTCAAAAGTGACGAGTATCCTGTCCATCACTATAAAGACCCTTATTGTCATTGTTTTGGGGATCTTTTTTTACAGTGTTCTTCATGTATAAATTCCCCAGATGAAGTAGATCCAGCTATCAGGCCAAAACAAAAAGCTAGAAAGGCCAAGGACAGCTTCCATCAAAGATATTTGGATGGAGATCCAACCATTGATACTCTTGGAGAAAATAACGGATACCAGTTTATGGTTTCTTATGGTTCGTCATCACCTCCATCATTTTCATCAACTCCATCATCTCCATCATTTCCATCACCTCCAACACCACCATCACCTCTAGTTTCACCTCCATATAAAAAATATGTTGTCTCCCCTTTTTACAAACCAATCTATAAGTGGGTAAAGAAAAATTCTTATCCACTTGAAATCCCAGTTCTTGTAACGTCATGAAATTCGACTCACTTTAGTGATCAATGAAATTGATATATTTCTCATTTCATTTTAGTGAGTCTCATTCTGAACTGATCATTCTCGGGATACTAACCGATAGGGAAAGGCTAACTAGGAAAATGGTACGTGGACCCAAGAACTCGACCGTGAATTGAGTCCGATCCCGAGGTACGACGAGTGAATATTTTGTGCCAATATGGGCCGGTCTAAGGAGAGTGACGGATTTGATTCGACTGACGACGTATAATCGGATAGCGAGTGATTTCGCACGATCGAGAGTACGCATGGCGAACGATCCCAAACTTATTCTGGAAGATCGCGACCCCTGAGAGTAGCTATAAATCCTTGTGTTCTCTGGCAAATTAAGACCATCATGACTCGAATAATCCTAGGTTGATACGCGTAACCCCCAAACAGCCGCCCATTAGTGAGAGATGCTAAAATTGCAATTTGAGTGAAAACGATCGTGGAATTGAGTCCGGACTTCGATGTCGAATTTCGTGGGCGTATGCGACTATTTTTCAAGGACGAAGTCATTTTTAGGTGGCCACGCATATTTGCGATCGATAAAGTCAAAAATTGAAAATTTGACCCGGGATCGAAAAATTACCGTTTTGCCCCTAGGCCTAATTATAGGGTTCCGAATTTTGGGGTTAATTGGGAAATATTTTAGGGTTTTATATTAGTGTATTTCACCCCAATAATGTTGAAAATGTTGATCCAAAATGCCCCTAGATATTTTTATTGGATTCGATCATAACCATTGTATTAGGGGCAAGATTGTCAATATGGCAAAGTTGTTCACTAACTCCCACTAAGCCATGTCCATATATGCTCTCTAGTCTCTCTCTCCTCCTCATTTCCACCACCATCACCTCTGGCCATCCTCTCCTCCCTCTCTATCCCGTGAGCTTCCCCCCCTGGCCTCACACCGCCATAGCTCGCCAAAGTGCCGCCGCCGCTCGCTAATGCCACCGTCGGTGACGCTGCCCCACGCCGCACCATCAGCACCATCCCGTCCCCCTTACTCTCCCTCTGGCCGTGTCTCTCATCCCCTCCCTAGGCCGTAGGACCGCCTAGATCGCGCCACCGCTCGCGCACCCGGGCCGCCTGCCCGCCACTGTTCCAGTGTGAGACCGCCGCTGTTCAGCCACCCTCGCCTCTTGATCAACCTTGTTTGGAGCTTAGGATTCCAAGTGAGTACAACCCTAAACCTTAATTAGGCTAATGTGTGTTTCTAGATGAGTTTTAGGTGTTAATTAGGGTAATTTAGGGGTTAAATTGTGGAGGATGTTAGGGGCTGACATTGTGGCTGATTTCGTGGCTTAGTATGATGATTTAATCAAAGTTGAGTGGTTCATAATGAGCTGTGTGATGGCTGAGCTTAGACGTATTGATTTGGACGAAATTGTGGACTTGGCGAACGTAACTAGTGGACCACATGGTGGCTGTTAGGGGCTGATTTTGTGGCGCATTTGGTGACCTAGAATGATAGTCTGACTGAGGTTTGGCGGTCCATAAAGTGTTGCGTGGTGGCTGATCATGGGAGTTGTGATTTGGACAAAAATTGTGGTTTTGGCGAGTGAAATTTATGAGCTAAATGGTGGCTGTTTTCGTAGTGATCTTGTGGCTGATTTCGCGGCTTAGTGTGATAATTTTAATTGAGGTTTAGCGGCTTAGAATGTGCCGGGTGGTGGCTGGAATTGTCGGATTGAAATGGCCCGAGTTCGGTTAAGTTCGGGCTTAGTTTATGGAATATTGTGCGCGCCTCACATTGTTCTCATGGTGGCTATTTTGAATGATGTTTTGGGGAGTCCAATTGAGTATTTTAAGGATAATTATTGGCCTAGAGTGACACGTTTGGTGGCTGTACATGCCGGGATTGAATTGGACTAGGCGCGATCAATTTGGGGCTTAATTGTGTAATGACCGGGAATGTTTGGATTGGCTGATTTGGGTGATGTTTTGGGGAGCCAAATGGAGTATTTTGAGAATATTTATTGGCTTAGACTGAGCTATTTGGTGGCTGTCCATACCAGTATTGAATTGGACAATGCGCGATCGATTTGGGGTTTAATGGTGTAATTACCGGAAATGTTGGATTGACTGAATGAGTGGCTGAATTGTCCTTGATTGTGATTGATTTTGTGATGCCATGTCATATGCCTAGTGTGACTAAGGTTGGAGTAGCTTGGCGGGTTTCGAGTGCGTAAATACATGTTGATCCAATTGTGTGATTAATATTTGTAAATTATGTGCCCGAGTTTGTGCCATGGCTAGACTGGATGATTTGATTAATTGGGCTTGTGATTTATTGAATTGAGCATATTGTGTTGTGAATTGAATAAGTGGCGTGCAATTGAATACTCATTGTGAAATTCATGAGTGCCCAAGTGTGAACTTTATGGCCATGAGTGTGCATCTCAAGCATTGGCACGACATATACATATACGAGTGTGCACGAATGACATGAGCATGTGATCACCTAAAATGCCCTGATGCATTTTACACGGGGTTTAGATAATAACTAGTGTATGTGAATGTGTGATCACATAAAGCCCTGATGCGTTTTACGCGGGGTATTGAACCCGTCTTGAGGCGTGTTACGCGGGACGATGCCCGGACTATCGGAAGATGGCCAAATCTATTGCGTTTTACGTAGGTGTTGTGCCATGAGCTTGATGCGTGTTACGCGGGCTAGAAATTGATCTCGAAGTGATAGACCTGATGTGTTTTACGCGGGTCGGACCTGATGCGTTTTACGCGGGTCGGACCTGATGCGTTTTACGCGGGTAGGAGGAGAAATTGATAATTGGCAAGTGTGCAAGAGTGCAAGTGTGCGACAATGCATTGATGAGGCACAAGCATGAGTGTGAGCACGAGCATATGCATGACATGCATCATGACTAAGTGATATGTGTATACATGCCGTGATTAAATTCTGTGGCATTATTGTGATTATATATCAAATGCTTAACTTGCAGGGTCAAGTAAACTTCGGATTTGGGCCCGAGGGCCTGAGTCAATTATGTTTTGATTTGTGTGTTGTATAGTACTCATCAAGAGGTGCATGTTAGCCTAGTTTAGGTTTAAGGAACCTACTCGCTGAAATTTATTCTCACTATTGTTTAAACCCCCACTTTTCAGATCCCCAGTCTTGAGGATGGCAGGCATACTGATACGTTTTAGGAGGAACCCTGGCTAGATATAGTGCTTGACCGTCGAGCCGCGTAATCCTTTTGTCAGTAGCGGCTGTTGACCAGTTTTGGATTGGTGGTGTATATTTTGGTGTAAATGGTTCCCAGTATCAATGCAAGTGTATACTTCATAACCTTGTTGTTTGTTCTACCCTTGATCTCATGAATGATTGGTACGGGTGTTTAAGTTTGCTTTCGCATGTGCCTTGTGCTCTGTTTGTTGTGTTAGGTCGGCGATGCGTCCTGGGACGTCGCTCTTGTATTCGACCATCGCGAGGGATGTGGTACGCCGTGGGGGTTCGAGGCGTGACAGTCCTTTCTAAAAACCCAAACACCAGGCAACTTCCATCTATTTCCATGTTCAATGAAGCTGATTTTCCTTCTTTAAATCCTGTTGAAAGTTCTCAGCTTTCTTTTTCTGCTACTGAGGAATTTACCGATCCACAGCGAAGATACCTTCATGCTCCAAAATTCCTTCTCCCACTGATGTAGATGAACGTGGAAGACCAAAAAGAACACCTGTTGTTAAGGCTATTCTAAATTGGCAATCAGAAACTCTTTTCGCGCAAAATCTGGCTTTCAAGACGATTGACTCCAAAATTGTTGATGTGCAATAAGAAATTCGAAGATACGACGAGTCTCTCAAAAAGATGCTTGTAGATTTCCAGAAAAGGTTCCATGCTCTGGAATCAGGATAGCATCTTGGATACCATTATCTTGAAAGTCCAAAAAAATGAAATAAAGAAACTCAGAAGGCAAATCAATCTCCTTGAAGAAGGAAAATTTAAGCCTATTGACTTTTTCTCAATTCCAAGAATAGGCTACTCTCGTCCAGAGCTGCAAAACTCTCTAGTTTTTACTGCAGTTGCTCTTGTAGCTGAAACTTCTACCCAGCGAGATAGAAATGATATGACAAAAATGCGAAATTGTATTCGAGAAATGGAAAGGCTCAGAAAGGAAAGACTGAAAGCAAAATCTATTGCTGAATCCTCTGGAGAACCTAAAAAGAATTTTGACAAGCAGATGATGATCTCATACCCCTTGGAATCCTTTTTGAGGAATTTAAGCAAAAATCAACAAAAGAATCCAAAAGCTAATTTAGAACAACAACCACAAGAGTGTACTCCTCCAAAAATAGCAAAGGTATCAAATTTGCTAAGTTCTAATTCAGAATCTAACTCTTTATCCTCTTCCTCTTCCTCTTTCTCTTTCTCTTCCTCCACTTTTCCAATTCCTTCCATCGAATCTTTCCATATACCACTAGCCACTCCTTCAATTTTCATGGCTAATCCACCATAACAAGATATGGAACCAAATACATCTGAACCAGAGGTTATTCAAATCGATAACCCATCTCAGATTCCTGTTTATTCTTCCAAACAGTTTTTCACTCTTGATGATACTCCTTATTTCAGATTGCCAAAAAAATTGGATCAATTCCATGCTTGGTTGAACACCAAAGCTCTTGTTATTGAAAGCAAATATGATGTTCTTTTAGAATTTGCCACAAGATTTACTGGAAGCCTTAAACATTGGTGACAATCAACTTCTAAAACAGATCAAATGACCTTTCTTCTTCTGCAAGATTTTTCCCAAGCCATTGGAATCATTTACCTATATTTCATAGGAAAACCTACTGATGTTTTTGAACCGAAAAGAAGAGAATATTTTGAAAGAAAATGTTGTTCTCTTCAAAAAAGGCACCTAGATTGCCATTATGGAGAAATGCTCAAACTCTTTTATGGCTTAGGAGCTGATCTGAATTTGAAACAAGTCTTCTTAACTTCCATTTATAAAGAACTCTCCTAATAAGTTGAGAGATCTTTTCTCAATAAGCAAAGAAGAATTGTTGATATCCCCTTTGGAGAGCTGCAACAAGAAATCCATCTTTGTCATGATGAACTTTGCATCCGAAGACAAATGATGAAAAACTACATCAAAGATAATCATGAGCTTGATCATGCTTGCTCTAAACAGTATTTGAAGATCAAGTGTTCAAAGAAAGATTGTGATGGCTCCTATGAAGAATATTTAAAGAAAAACAAGCACTTTAAGAGGTATCGAGTGAAAAGATCTAAGCACCTCAAAAAAAAGAAGAAATGGCGATTCTTGCGGAAATGAAGAAACTTTATAGGACGCAAGAAATCAAACCGTTCCTTCATTTGCAACAAGAAGGGTCATTTTGCCAAAAATTGTCCTAAGGCAAAAAAATGTTAGAATCATTTCATTCATAATATTGAATTAGAGATAGGAGTCTCTCTTGACAATGATGATATTGAATCCCTGTTCTCTGTTGATGAAAATCCCACTGACCAAACACTTTGCATCATTCCTAATTATTTCATCCCTAATGAAACAGACTCTAGTTCAGAACTTGAAGAACTTTTCCATCTATCTTCACAGCCTAAAAATCTGGACCCTAGTATACATTCCAATCAACTTCATTGTCCCCACTTCCCAGTCAAAATCTATCTCTCAAAATTTGCCAAACCCATTTCAGTCATTGCCCTCATAGATACTGGTGTTAGTGCTTCAATTTTAGACACTAAAGTTCTTCCTGAAGAATACTGGACTTCCTGTGTTTAGTATTTCAACTCTGCTTCAGGAGATACTTTTTCTACAAATGTTCGCACCACACTTGTGTCTATTCAGTTTTTCCCTCAATGCTCCATTACCACTAGAATTCTTGGATCTAGTCTTCCCAATAAAGATTTGATTATTGGGTGAGACATCATGGCTCAACTTCCAGATTTGAGAATTGTTCCTGGAAAAGGTCTTAGGTATAAGACCAATTCTCTGAATTCGTCAATACCCAAAGGCTCTTTTCAATCCAGATGAGTCTATTAGATCCAATCATGCATAAACTGTTGGAATCATGCTCAAAAAATCATTTCGAATTTTCTCAGAAATGTTCTCATCCTTTGTGGAAAAATCTAGAATTTTATGTTCGGCTCCCCTTCAAGAAAAATGAGGATATAAATCCTACTAAGGCAAATCATTCAGGAATGAATCCAGAGCATTTAGCTCTTGCTCACAAAGAATGCTCAGAATTGTTACAACAAAGCCTTATTGAAACTTCAAATTCTCAATAGGCTTGTAAAGCTTTCTATGTTAACAAGCATGCTGAGCAAAATAGAGGTAAAATGAGATTGGTGATTAATTAACAGCCTCTTAATCTTTTTCTCCAGGATGACAAATTCCTTTTGCCTTCTCGAAATTCCCTTTTTGCGGGAATCACTAAAGCCTATATTTACTCAAAGTTTGACTTTAAAGCCAGATTTTGGTAATTGGGCATTCATCCTGATGACAAACTAAAAATAGGATTCTGTATCCCAAACCAACACTTCCAGTGGAGATTCCTTCCATTTCGTCTCAAAGTTGCTCCTTCTTTATTCCAAAAGGCTATGTATCGCATATTCCAGCCGATCTTGTCTAGTGCTACTGTCTATATTGACGACATATTACTCTATAGCCCAGATGAAGAATCTCACTGCCGACTTCTGGAGCAGTTTATAGAAATTGTGAAGAAATATGGCATCATGCTTTCCTAGAAAAAGATGACCATTGCCCAAACAGAATTTAAATTCCTAGGCATGCACCTTAATAAAGGTATGTATTATCCAGGGCCACATATTGCCAAGGAATTATTAAAATTTCCTGAAAAGGATTTTACAACCCAGCAAGTTCAACAATTTCTCGGAATAATTAATTATCTCAGAGATTTTGTTGCAAACATTGCGAAGTTGTTAAGTCCTTTGCAACTGATGTTAAAAAAAGATCCTGTGTCATGGGGAAAGGCACAAATCAAAGCAGTTGCAGAACTTAAGGAAATTATGCAATATCTTCCCCCTTTGCAATTCCCATCCACAGGGAAGAGAATTTTGCAGACTGATTCCAGTGATGAATATTGGGCGTCCATATTGTTCGAAGAACTTCATGGTAAGCGATATCTTTGTGCTTACAAAAATGGCAAATTTTCCCAAGCAGAAATGCACTATCATTCTACCTTCAAGGAAATTTTGGCAGTAAAGAATGGAATAAAAAAGTTCGAGTTCCATCTTATTGGCCATCATTTTCTGGCAAAACTGGATATGGCTTCTTTTCACCAGATGACTAAATTCAAACAAAAACACATTCCTCATCCTCAGCTACTCAGATGGGCTGAATGGTTTTTGAAGTACTCCTTCAAAACTAAACATATTGCGGGAAAAAAGAATCTGTTTACAGATTTTCTCTCCATACTGAAATCATTGGCAGAAATCAACATGTATTTTATCAAGCATCCCTTTCCGCTTTAGTCAAACAAGTACAAAATTGAAAGATTTCGAGATTGGCCGAGCCTAGAATATCCTCAAGAAATAATTGAGCAAATTCAACATGATAAGCTCACTGAAAATTTCGACAACCTCATGTGGTAATGCCACACAGACTTTCTGGATCACACTCGAGGTACCCCTTCATTCATTTACTAATTTGGAAAGAAAATGATTTTCCTGAAAAACTTAAATGGATATTATGGTACCTAACCAGTAAGTACGTAATAACTATTGAGCTTCCCACCAGAAAATTTCTACTCAAATTAACCACATTGATCATGGCCAATCACATCGAGCTAAATGAACATGAGAAAAAACGTTTCTCTGTGCTCAAATGGTTTTACCCTCCTGTTTATTGGAAACGACTCTTTCTAGAAGAGTTGAAAAAAGTCCGAGATAATCCAAAAACACACACGGTTGTACTCCTCCATCATCCTTGGACTTTTATGCACGATAATGGTACCATCTCCAATACTCCTGCAATAACAGGTACTACTACCTATAAGCCCCAGTCAGAATTTCAAGTTGCACGTGTCTATAATTCATTCCCTAGTCACATTGGCTTTGTTGAATATAATTACAGGGAACTCCACGGAATCCTATGCCAAGAAAATCGTATCATTCCTGAGAAAGCATGGGATTATTTCACGCATGTTTCGTGGGATCACGAAGGATCCTTATCTGCAATGACACAAGCTCTCAGAGAGTATGAACAGGCACAAATGCAACCCGGATTGTCCCAAGATCAAGAAATGTCAGACACAGGAGATCCAACACAGTCATCTCAAGATCCATGGGGTGGACCACTCTCTCAAGATCCCTATGACTATAGACCATTGTCATTATCCATTGGACTTGACACTAGTACAAGCTCCTATTACTCTCAAATAGGAAATTGGCCCCAGCTAGTCATGCCCAAAAGAACCAATCAAAACTTATCTCTTCCAGACTTTTCCACATATGCATCCTCTTCCTTGAACCAAATGCCAATCATTACTGAAGATAATTTTGAAAAAATCTTGGAACAATGACAAATAGCAGAACATGAATGTGCAAATAGCTTGGACAGCTCAGACTATGATTATAACTCTGGATGGAGATAAATCGGCACTGTTTATTGTAGCATTTATATCCAGGTACTACACTATAGGGTACTATTTTACCTACTGTTTCACCTAAGCCTATGAATATGTGTTCTACGAATATGTTTTAAGTGTGTTTTGGTGAGTTTTGTTTTATATGGACAGTCGTCCAATAATGTACCTAGTTCTAGGTGTGTCTTGTTTTAATGTACCTAGTTTTAGGTATGTTTTGTTTTATCTACGTTTTGTCTAAACCTTGGTCCAACGATGTATTCCCCAATGCCTATATAAGACCTTGTAATCCTTCGGCTTGAATAAAAGGGAAAGTTGTAAAAATTTTCAGAGTTCTTACTTTCCATGCTTCTCTAAAAATCTTTTTCTTCAAAGCCTGGCATGATCCTCTAAGAAATGCAGCTCGACCAATTAAGGCATAGTATTATCCCGGTAACTCTGAGTGTCTCTATGCTCTGAATTAAATTTCCGAGTAGTTTTGTAGCTAAAAAGGCAATCCCTGAAGGGCTTGAACAAGAGGTTCGCCCGTGTGAGATAGAATACTTGTTGCAAGGCTGGCCTTACTTTCCCTCGTTCTAAGCATAGATCCCATCATTGCTGGGTCAATCATGACCCCACACAAAATACCCACTAAATTTTTTTTAACAAAGTTCTCAAATTTTTTCCCCGAATTACTATTTCAAAAATCAATAAATCGAGTCTAATTTTCGAGATATCACATTCTGTTTGCAATTTTGATTCAGTTGCGATTTCCATTTTTGTTGATGTAGCTATAAGCTCATTTTTCGATTCAATAAAGGTATTCAATGTTTTGTTAAGGACGTATAGAAACAAAACCAAACCTATGATGAATATTGTTCTCACTTCTGAGGCTTGAGGCTTTGGGTTTCTATATCGCTCCTAGTTGCGAAAATGATTTTTGGAAGCAAAGATGTCTGAGTATATGAGGACTAGCTCCAATGCTTTCCCTTTTCAAAATTAAATTTAAAATGAATTTTTCATAAGGACTTTTCACAAAATGCCATGCATTGATTTATTTCATATGTGATTACTAATCATGTTTGTTGCATATCTGGCATTCGCATTCGCATATTCATAATAGATTCTTATGTGGCCGAAATTCTTCAAAGGAAGTCATTTGTGACATTGAAGAAAATGATGAAGATGAAGAATAGGTCAAGAAGGAATGGATTCGCCACGAAGAATCAAAGCCACTCACATTGGAAGATACATTTACTATTAATCTTGGTGATAAAGAGAATCCTAAAGAAGTTAAGATCGGCAAGAGTCTTTCTTCCGCAAGATCAAGAATTATTGACTTACTCAGAGAATATCAAGACATATTCACATGGTCTTATGTCGACATGCCTGGCCTTGATCCAAGTATAGTTGAAAATGTTTTACCAATTGAGTATCCCTCCAAAGAAACAAAAACTTCGGCGAACAAAACTAGAATTAGCAAAGAGGATAGAAGAAGAAGTCATTAAATTGCTTAAAGTCGGTTTCGTTGAAGTAATACCATATCCAGGATGGGTTGCCAATATAGTTCCCATATTAAAGAAGGATGGACGGGTACGAGCTTGCGTTGATTATCGCGATCTGATTAAGACAAGTCCCAAAGATGATTTTTCACTTCCATACATTGATGTCCTAGTGGATAGCACTGTTGGATTTGAAATGTTTTCATTCATGGATGGTTTCTCTGGATATAATCAAATCCTCATGAAGAAAGAGGATAAGGCATAAACATCTTTCATTACACCATGGGACACATTCTATTACAAAGTGATGCCTTTCGATTTAAAGAATGCCGGTGTCACATATCATAGGGCAATGATAACTTTGTTCCATGACACGATGCCTAAAGGAATCGAGGTGTATGTGGATACATGATTGCAAAGTCTAGACAAGGAGAAGATCATGTTATGGTACTTCGAAAATTGTTCGAAAGACTCTGAAAATACAAGCTGCAGCTAAATCCCAATAAATGTGTATTTAAGGCAAAATCTGGCAAGTTGCTAAGATCTTGGTCAGCAGCAGGGGCATCGAAATAGATCCCTCGAAGATCAAAGCAATATATGACTTGAAGACTCCTTCCACAGTGAAAGAAGTGAGAAGTTTATTGGGGCGGTTAAACTATATCACCCATATCATTTATCAACTTTTTGATTCTACTAAACCATTCTTCAAGCTGTTGAAGAAAAATGCCAAGGTAAAATGGGATGCAGAATGCCAGCAAGCCTTCGACAAGATTAAAGAGTATTTGGTATGTCCACCAGTACTGGTATTAACAATCCGTGGAATTCCATTGATCTTATATTTGACGATTCACCATGAGTTGCTAAGAGCAGTGCTTGTCCAAAGAAGACCAAATGATGGTAAGGAGCAAGTCATTTACTACTTAAGCAAAAAATTCACGATATCTGAGATGAATTATCCAGCAGTTGAAAAGATGTGTCGTATTAATTTGGGTATTACATAGGTTGAGATAGTACACCCTTCATCATTAAATTTTGCTGGTAATTGAAAATGACTTGATCAAGTATTTGCTTGAGAGGTCCTCTTTGGTCAGAAAATTGGAAAAGTGGTAGGTATCACTCTCAAAATTTGAAATCAGAAGCTCACCACAAAAATCGATTAAAGGACGAGCAATAGTAGATAAGTTCGTAGAAAATTCTTAAAATACCATTAATCCTGAAGAAGAATAATTTGATGATCATATGTTGACATTGGTCGATGATAAATGGACCATGTATTTTGATGGTGGAACCAATCTATCTGGATCTGGAACTGGGGCACTGCTGATTTCCTAGAAGGCCAATATTATCTAGTATTCGCGAAACTGATATTTCCTTGCACTAATAATATCGCTAAGTATGAAGCATGTATACTCGGGTTACAGCTGGCTCTCTAAATGAAGGTAAGAGGATTACAAGTGTATAGAGATTCTATGTTCATCATATTACAGACAACTGCAGAATGGCAGACTCGTGATGCCAAACTGATTCCTTATCACAAATACCTAGAAGGAATGATGGAGGAATTTGAAGAGATAACATTTGACTATGTTCCAAGAGCTCAAAGCCATTTTACAGATGCTCTTACAATTTTATCATCCTTATTGCAAGCTGAGGATGGAATGGATGTAAAGCCCTTAAGAGTTGACATTCTTGAACAACCAGCTCACTACATGGTGATTCAATCAAAGTTTGATGACGAATCGTGGTTTCACGATATCAGGAGATATCTCCAAACTGGAGAATTTCCTGAAGAAAGCAGACCGGGTGATAGAAAGTTTATAAAGAAGATAACCAGCAAATTCTTCCTCAGCGGTCACTCTTTACAAGAAGTCATTTGATTCAACTTTATTAAGATGTGTTGACGCAAAAGAAGTCGAACAAATCATGAAGGAAATTCATGAAGGTGAATGTGGGCCACACATGAATGATTATCTCTTAGCTCAAAAGATTACATGGCTAGGGTATTATTAGATGACAATGGAAATAGATTGCATACAACATGTGAGATGTTGTCACTAATGTCAAGTTTATGGAGACAGAATCAATGCTCCACCAAATGAACTACATCGTATGTCAGAATCATGGTCATTTTCAATGTGGGGTATTGACATAATCGGTCCGATCAACCCTAAGGCCTTAAATGGGCATCGTTTCATTCTGGTCACAATTGACTATTTCACCAAATGGATCAAAGCAAAATTCGTACATTAATGTCACCGCTAAGAATGTTGCGAAGTTTATAAGATGAGATATCATTGCAAGATATGGAGTTCCATAAGTAATTATTACTAATAATAAGTCAAATTTGAACAACAAGATTATGGATGATTTGCTGGTGCTTTTCCATATTCAACATTTGAATTCATCTCCATATCGCCCATAAATGAATAAAGCAGTAGAAGCAGCAAACAAGAACATCAAGAAGATATTCTTCAAGACAACAGAAAATTATCATGATTGGCATGAAAGGTTGCCATATGCTCTAATGGCATATCCGACTTCAATACGAATATCAATTGGCGTGACTCCATTTTCCTTAATTTACGGGAAGGAAGCAGTATTACCTGCTGAAGTGGAAATCCCTTCTGTAAAGATTCTATCTTAATTGAAACATTCGGAAGCTGAATGGATACATCAAAGATATGAACAACTCAACACAGTTAATGAAAAGAGATTGAGAGCTATATGTCATAGACAAGCCTATCAAAAGAGAGTCGCCAAATACTTCAATCGCAAAGTGAAGCCAAGGTGTTTTGAGTAAAAAAATCTGGTAGTGAAGAAAATCATTCTCAACAAGTTAGATCTCCATGGGAAATTCACTCCAAATTATGAAGGTCCATATATTGTCAAGAAAATTCTTCTTGGAAGAGCATTGATCCTTGCAGATATGGTTGGAATAGAATTGACATATCCTGTAAATGCAGATGCTGTCAATATATTTCACCCATAAAATGAAGTTGAACATTTCGAAAGAGGATTTGGGTCACTTTAGGATGTGTATATATCACGCATATCATGCATTTCAAAAACATACTTGTTAATTTTGCAGAGTGAGGCAAGAAGAACCTGAGATGATTAAAGATTTCTAAATCCCCAATGGAGCCGGAGAAAGATAAAGGAAAGTATCATTCTCAATTTACTCTTTTTTATGTCATCCTTTAATACATTATTTCCTTTTATCATCCCAGGGAGACTAGAGAAGGAAAATAATCAAGGATGAATCCCCCAAGGAATAACAGCAAAGACGTGCAAAAGGGATCTTGGTAAGTTGATCAAGTAAACATCCCTAATTCATGAATTTGAAAGTCAAAAGATTAAATTTCTTTCTCCTAAAGCAGGTTAACACGAAAACAGAAACAAAAGAGAACATGTTACTTTGAGGAATTGTCTAAAAGTGTTTTTAAACAAAAGTTTTTTGAAACACATTTCCTTTGACCATGCATTGGGCATCGAAATTCTTTGAAAGGACAATTTGACAAAGAGTTTTGAATAATTTCAAAGAAAATTTTTGGACAAAACCAGGTGGAAAGACCTTTAGATGACGAAAGGTAAACTATGTCTAAATACGTCCCTTATATACTTGAGTGAAATAGAAAAATGAGGGTTAAAGGTGAGAAAGCCTAATCCACAGAAGATAGGAGATATTTACAATGATTACATGGATTGAAATAATGAAAGGCAATCATTTTGTTATCCCAAACGTGCAATTATCCTTCGCAAGCCAAATTTGAGCCGTAACAATAGAGAAATTTTCAAAACAGTCCTGTTAAGAACCACTCCACAATGAGGCAAATTAGGAGGTTGGGTTTATCGTTCATGGAGAAAATGATCAAGAAAGATTTTATTGCATGCATTGCATCAATCTTTCTGTGATAACTTCAGATGAAGTCATATGAAAGCTCGCAACATCCCAAGAGGAAGAAGAGCATTTCATTGCTTATCCCTAAACACATTACCTTTTTATTAAGCCCATTTGAGCCTGAATATTCATTTCAGAATCCCAAATTAATGGTCATCTCTTCACACTGGAGCATGAGCATATGATCCACTCCAGATAAATGAGAAACAAAAAAACATGGCACAGAGTCCTTAGAGCTCAAAATGTTAGAAGCCAAAAGATGCAAAATATCTGGGACATGAAAAAGTAGTGTGCCTGGTAAAAGTAAAGCCAAATGCCCAAGAAAAAAGAAAAAAGACAATTCAAAAGAAAGCTTAAAATGACAAGGGTCATGACAAAGCAAAGCAACGATCGTGAGAAGTTAGAAGTTGCAATAAGTAAATATGAGAAAGAAAAAAGAAAAGATCACAATGAGCATCTGGGGGACTCTTATGTTCATGCAAGTAAAAGATCCCAAGTAGACAAAAGAAAAGGGTGGTGATACCAATAAAATCACCAATTTCATAAAAACCTTGAATTCAAAAATGAATGAACCTTTTTGAGCCTACTCAATACCAACATTACAACTTCTCCTCAAAGTCTCTTCAGATTGGGATATTGAGAGCAAAAGTGTGATTTCATGACAAGAAGTCATCGCTCAAAGAAGTGAATGCAATAATATCTTGTTTTATCATCAAGATTCTTAACTTGTAGAACCCAAGTGAGTTGAAAGATAAGATTCTTTTCCTAGCCTCAAAATGCCTATCCTTTGAAAAGCCATTCACCAAACTTATATTATAGTCCTTTGAAAGACCTTATTGGATCAATTGGATAATATGCATTGCAAACATCTCTGAATACCTGAGGATCGGTTAAGGGAGATGAGGAATTCAAAATAATTCCCATTTTGGTCAGCAAAAGAGAAAAGAAAAGACCAAGTTCATAGATTGAGAAAAATCCTTTCTAATAGAGGTCTTCCAAATGATTGTTCCGAACAATTTCTTGGAAATTCACAAGCAATTTGCTCAAAGTAATTCCTTAAAAAGGAAACTTGATTGCCTAAACATATTGGTACAAGGAAAACATGTTTCTAAAACTCAAGTTTTCAAATAGCTTGTGGAAATCTACGTTTCAAATAGTTTTTGATCAACTTAATATCAAGTTTTCAAAATAGTTTGTGGTAATCTAAAAAACCACTTTTCAAATAGTTTTTCGTTAATTTCAAACCAAAGTTTTTAAAAGTTGTTGGTAACCTAAAAACCACATTTCAAAGACACTTTGGTTAACATCAAACCAGATTTTCAAAAAGTTTGTGGTAATCTAAAAAATCACATTTCAAACAGTTTTTGGTCATCTATACACCAATCTTATCAAATAGTTAGTGGTAAGCTAAAAATCACCTTTCAAAAGATTTTTGGTTAGTGAAACCTTAAAATCACATGATTCATGGTTAAAATAAAACCATAACATACTGATTGCTTGAGTTTTTCTAAGTCCTGTTGGCCAAGAGTCGCCAGGTCAATTATCATGCTCTCAGGCAAGGAGTTCTAGATCCTGCTGATGAAGAGTCACTAGGTAGATAACCAAAATCTCAAGTGAGCAACTCTAGATCCTACTGGCAAGGAACCACTAGGAAAAATTTTCAAGTCCTACTAACGAGGATCCACTAGGCAAATTTCTAAGTCCTACTGACAAGTAGCCACTAGACAAAATTTTCAAGTCCTATTGGCGATGAGCCACTAGGCAAATTTCTAAGTCCTATTGGCGAGGAGCCACTAGGAAAATTTCCAAGTCCTACTGGTGAGGAACTACAAGACAAATCACCAAGTCCTTCTGGGGATGAGCCACAACGCGAAGCACCAAATCCTTGGATGAAAGTCCAAGGTGCTCATGGTTTATGGATGAACCCTTACACCATGAGATTTTAATTCCACGCCTTATCAATAGCAGTTCACACATGGAAGATATCTGGCAAAGAAGTGCCCACAAACACAAAGTTTTATCTCTCTCGATCATTAAGAAATTTCTGGATATGTTTGAAAGAAGAGCTTGGGGATTAGATAGTGGATTTCAAAGCAAGATCCCAAATCAATTGTTATGGAATTTCATTTTGTTTTGTCATAGAGTTGACTAAAAACTTAGGTGTCACCTTGTCTTTGAGGTTAACATCTAACGAGCTCAATCTTAAAGAAAGGCAGCTGTTGGCACATGATTTTTAGCCTATTTTTCAAAAAATTACAAAGATCACAAAATTAGGATTAGGGACCTTGGCCAAGCCTAGAAACCTAATTCTAAATCAAAAATAATTTTTTTAGAAATTTCTTGAATTTTTCCTTAATTCCTTTTAGTCAAAATGAAGAAGAAAATCAAGAAAAATAGCAAATGGAATCCAAAACTCCATAAAAATACTCATTAGTCTTCTTTTAAATCTAATTTCATTAATTCAGCATCAATTTTGAAAATTCTCAATTGGGAATGTGTTTTTCCCAAAATTGGGTAAAATCAAGCCTAAATTGAATAAAAAATTCAATTAAATCATTTCTAGTAATTTTTAGGTCATAGTGTCTTCACAACAAACGATTCTGGGACCTTGAATTACATAATGGTTGGCCCAATTGCACAAATTTACAAAGAAATCAAAAATCCCCAAAATTCAATAGGAAAATAGGAATTTTGAGCCCAAATTGGGAATCGTGTCCAATTCGAAATTGTTGAACCATGAGATTATCATTTCTAGGGTTAATATGATGTGGATAATTCAATTTTGGTACCAATTTTGCCTAATCAGGTCATTAAGACATCGGATTGAATAAAACCCTAATAAGCCAAGTATAAAAATTTGAAATTTTGGACATGATTGTGTCAAAAATTGGGGAAAATCACATATTTTGGTTCAAGATGTGATGAGAAATTTAATTTTGGATAAAATTTGAAAAATTGGATCAAAATTGGGAATAAATCACAATTTTACATAAAACCGGGCCTGTTGTGTCACGGCCCGAATCCCTCGAAGCGCGATCATCCCACGTACCGGTCGATTTTGATGCGACATCCCAGGATGGGTCGCCGACCCGACTCCCAAACACAAAGCATAAGGCACATGCGAAAACAATAATTAAAACACTCATACAAAAATAATACATGACCAACGGTAACAGAGACACCACTCAACGAATAACAAACAACACTATTAACTGCCATAAAAAACACTTACAATATTCAATTTTACACCTCACATACAAACAGCCTACCATAAATAGATCAAGGCCACTAAAGTCAAAAGGTTATTGGCCCTACCACTCTACGACTAAGACTAATCCTAGGAATATCAATCCGGATCAAATCCTGATGACTTGAACTCAGCCTCGATTATCTCATCCTCCGAATCCATCTGTTCGACCTCACCATCCTGTTCGGGATCCTGCTCTATGAGCTCCGGATCCTTATATTGATTGTGTACACGAGGCATCCTCTAACAGGGGTTTGAAAAAATGGGGTTTAAACAACTATGAGACGAATCTCAGTGAGTAGGCCCCCTAAATCGAAACTAGGCTAACATGCACCTTCCGACAAGCAAATCAACACAACAATCGACAAATAATGTCAATCAAATGACTCAGGCCCTTGAGCCTAGATCGCTTACCTTACTGAACCTGCAGGTTAGGCAATTCAATATAATAACCACAACACATGCGTGTACACACTTGGCCATATGTACGCCACTCGCATGCTCATGCTTAAAGTGTTCATCTCGCATGCCATTCACCGAGTCTTGCACACTCGCACACTGACCCATGCATTTTTATGCATGTAAATGTCATCATCATGTCATGTTTCATTCTAGCTCACACTGCACACTGGCTCAATGCTCATTTATTATTACAACCTGTGTAAAACGCATTAGGTCCAGTGTCTCTAGCCTGCTACAAAGTGCATAAGGTGTAACACTGATCTCCTTACGAACCAGAGCCCGCGTAAAACGCGTCAGGATGGTCGTCTCTAGCCTGCTACAAAGTGCATGAGGCTCAACACTGTTCTTCTTAATCACACCACTGCGTGGCTAGCGTTGAAACGCCCCAGGCCTAGTGTCTCTAGCTCGCGTCAAAACGCATCATGTGCAACACCGATCTCCTCACGAACCAGAGCCCGTGTAAAACGCATCAGGATGGTCATCTTCTAGACGTATCGGGCATCGTCCCACATAAAACGCATCAGGACGGCACACCCCGCGTAACACGCATCAGGATGAATTGTGATCACATATACACACCGCCAGTTATTATCTGAACCCCACGTAAAACGCATCAGGGCATTTAGGTGATTACATGCTCATGTCAAGCACGCATTCTCGTACAATCTCATCTCATGCCCCATTTTCGGCATACACAATGCGTGGCCATGCAATGTCGTACAATGCAACATAAACATTCAATTTCAGCACGGCATTTTAACAAAGATGCCAAATCAACATGCTTAAACAGCCAATCAATTGCCCATACTTATTCGCATAACATGCGCACTTGGTCAACTAGTACCATGCGGCCCAAAACATAATTTATACACTTGGGCAATAAACATTCACACCAATTATTAGCTAATCACACACTGCATTCAGTCGATCACACGAACACGCGGCATGGCAACGCCCCAATTGGGCCTCAACAAGCAACAATCAGCAATAATCCATCAGCCCGGGCACACCCGGGCAATCACACAGTCTAATTCCAACTTGCCGATTTCTAATCCACCGAAGTCCCAAAGCGGACAGCCACTAATCATCCCAACCTTGACTTCCGATTCAACTCTAATCGGCACAATAAATCACTAATTAGTCCGAGAGCAATAAAAACCGAGAATGTACGAAAATCGAATCCAAACTAGGCAGTTGTACAGTGGCCCGAAATCCATTTGAAATAAATAGTAAATCAACTCCAAAAATTCTGAAATTTGGATATGTTGTACAAAACATCTCTATGAACATTTTCCATGAGAACTCAAAACCCAGCTCTAATCGTAAACACCTTGTTTTGACACTCAAAGTCAGACGAAATCCGGTTCGAGTGGACAGCCCCTCAGGCTGTCAAAATATAACTCATTCGGTACCCAAATCATTTTGGAAAACCTTGAAAGTTTTATATGTTATAGCCACAAATGTCCCCAACAATTTTTGTGAAGGAAGTATTTTGAAAATAGGCCTGGAAAAATTTATAAAAATTCGAACAGACCCGAAGGTCGGGTGAACAGTAAATCGAGCAGTTTTATTTCGGTCCAAAGATGGACTTCCGAATGGCATCAAATGATTTTCAAAAATTCCCAAATTAAAATATGTTATACTTAACGATGTTGGAAACAACTTTTATTAAGAACACTTCTTCAAATTCAACCCACACAAGTCACGCCAAAAATAACAAAATCCGGCGATGCAACAGTAACCATACTGGAAATCAACAAATATGCATCACCAAGCAAACCAAGCTCAACAAACCAATAATCTAATTATCCACAGCCTTTAAACCATCCCTAAATCATCACCTTTGGCCCTTAAAATCACCACAACATCAACCCACATTAGCCCCCACTAATTAACCCCTAAAATACCCTAATAACCCCTAAACTTGTCCAAAGTGCACACAAGCCTAATTAAGGGTTAGGGTTTCCACTCACTTGGATTCCTAAGCTTCAAACAAGGCTGAACAAGCGGCAAGGGCGGCTGGACAGCGGCGGTCCCGCGCCAGAACAGTGGCGGTGAGCGGCGGTGGCTTTCCGACGAGCAACCTTATGCGGCTGAGCAAGGAGAGGAAGAGAGGGAGAGGGAGAGAGAAGGGGGTGATGGCTGGTGATGGGGGGAAATGGGAGGAGAGAGAGAGACTAGAGTGTATAGAGAGAATGAGTGAGTGGAGTGGTTGAGCTACTAACCCACAAATGACCATCATGCTCCTAATCCAAAGGCTAAGATCAATACTTGCTAAAAATCTTGGGGGCATTCTTGACCATAATTTTCAGCATTATTAGGTTGAAATACAACAATATAAAATCCCAAAATATGCCCCAAATAATCCCAAAATTTGGAACACTATAATTAGGCCTAGGGGCAAAACGGTAATTTTCTGGTCCCGGGTCAAATTTCTAATTTTCGGCTCAGTTGATCCCAAATATGAGTGGCCACTCAAAAATGACATCGGCCTCGCAAAATAGTCGCAAACACCCATAGAATTTCGACATCAAAGTTCGGATCCAATTTGGCGATCAAAATTGCTCAATTCAGAATTTTAGAACCTCTCACTGACGAGTGGCTGTTTAGGGGTTATGTGTATCAACCTAGGGTCACTTGAGTCGTGACAGTCTCGATTACCGGGAGAACGCAAGGAATTATTGGTTATTCCAGTGGTCACGATCGCTCGGTTCATGTTCGGGATTTGTTCGCTACTCGTACTCTCGGTCGAGTGGAATCACCCGCGATCAGATCGTACGTCGTTGACCAAACCAAATATATCACCTTCCTAAGATCGACCCACACTGGACCAAAATACTTCTTTGCCGTTTCTCGGAATCGGTGCCTGATTCGCGATCGGTTCCCCAGTCCACGTACCGTTTTTCCTAATTAGCCTTTCTCATTAGTCAGTATCCTGCGAGGGCCTAGCTCCGAGCGAGACGTACTAAAATCAGATGAGAAATAATATCCACTTCATCGGATCCTGAAAATGGGTCGTAATTCAGAATGTTACATGTTGGATCGGCCGGGTTGACCCGACCCGACCCGAATAACCCTTCTTCCCTACCTAACTCGATCAAAATGCAACAAGCCCAGAAAAAATCCTCTTTAGACTCGTGACCTTGCTGACCTTCTCTGACTAATTTGACACGTTTTAATTGAGTATTCCAACTAGATAATCTTCAGCTAGCATCGATGATCAGTTATAACCAATTGGAAGGCAGCGAATAATGGATTTTAGGCACGAAAATCGATCAACAAAAGGGAAAGAAACTTTTTCTCCTATAGTAAGATTTACCTCAATTCAACTTATTCTGGCAACAGTGGTAAGTATGAATCTTGAATTATATCAAATGGATGTAAAAACTGTTTTTCTAAATAGAGAATTAGAAGAAGAAATTTACATGGAGCAACCTGTTGGCTTCATTGTGAAAGGCCCAAGAACAAAAAGTATGTTGACTTCTAAGATCGATATATGGCCTTAAGCAAGCTTCGAGACAATGGTATATATATGCTATAGTGCGTATGATTTTACAATGATTGATGAAGATCATTGCATATATATCAAAAGATCCAAAGATCAATTTATGATATTATCATTATATGTTGATGACATACTGATTGCTGGAAGTAATATGGAGTTGGTTAATACCATAAAGAGTTGGTTATCGTTCAACTTTGAGATGAAAGCTATGGATGAGACTGCATATATTCTTAGAGTTAAGATTTCAAGAGATAATTCTAAGAGATTAATGTCTCTTTCGCAGAGACTTATATAAACAAAGTTCTTGAACGATTTTACATGCATGATTGTAAACCCATGGATACTCCTATTGCAAAAGATGAAGGATTGAGCTGTAGATTGTGCCCTAAGACTCCACAAGAGAAGGAACAAATGAAATGTGTTCCTTGTGCTAGTGTTGTTAGAAGTTTAATGTATGCTATGATGTGTACAAGACCTGACATATGTTTTGTAGTTGCAATGGTAAGTAGATACCAATCAAATCTAGGTTAAGCATATTGAAAAGCCGTCAAAAGAATAATGAGGTATCTAAAGGGTACTGCCGATTATTCTCTGAATTATCAAAGAAAGGATCTGCGACTTGAAGGCTACTCAGATGCTGGCTGAGGAATAGACTTAGATAAAAGGAAATCTAACTCTGGATTTGTATTCTTACTAAATAATAGCGTCATATCTTGGAGCAATAAGAAACAAACATCTATAGCTTTATCCACCATGGAAGTTGAGTTCGTGACATTGTCAGTAGAGTACAAGAGGGAGTTTACCTTAAGAGATTTTTGGATCAGTTAGGTGTTGCTAGGCATGCTACAAGCTCATTATTGGTTAATTGTGATAGCCATTAGCCAAGTAGCGATAGCTTACACCAAGGATCTAAAATATCATTGCAAAATCAAACATATAGATATCAAGTACAACTTTGTTAAAGATATGGTAGCACAAAAGGATGTGAACTTGTAGTACATATCTACTGTGACATTCTGAAATTCAACCCTATTCGGAATGTAATGATAATAATATTAATCGATACACCGCTAGTAAATCTCGCTCCAAATTGATCACTTGTAAGAGACTAACCGATAGGGAAAGGCTATTAATGAATTAAGTACATACGACCTGAGAACTCCACCATGGATTGACAATTTGACCATAAGAATTGACGACGGCCAAATTTTAACTATTATAGACCGATCAAGGGATGGTTATAGAATGATTCGCCAATAGTATACAATCGGATCGCGGGTGACTCCATTTAACCATTGTATATATTGCAAATGACCTTAAACCCATTGATTGATAATTGCGTACTTCGGAACTAGCGATTGACCCCTCGCAATTATATGACAATCAAGATTATCCATGGTTTGAGAAAACTTAAACGTGATTTGATATCGAATCAACCACGGGACAAATACGCGTAACTCCTAAAAGCTGCCCATTAGTTTAAGATATACTAAAGTCGCAATTGATTGATTTTTACCACGAATTAGAATCCAAATTTGGGTTTTGAATCTTCGAGGATTTCAAAACTAAAATATTGGACATCGCCTCATTGATTTACTCGTTTATTAGTTTGCTTGAGATTCTCGGAAAAAGGAATTATCGAGCCAAGAATTTGAGCCCATGAGGAAGTGGGCCTGACAAACCACATTGGGCCTCAAGCCCAATGTAGTTCGGCCATTTGGGCCCAAGGCAAGCCCAGGTGGGCCCAATGAGGCCCATTAAGCCATTAAGCCCAATTTCAAGCCCAAGTTGAGCCCATTAGCATTTTCAAGGCCATTCCTAATCCGTTTGAGCCCAAATTTGGTTTATACGAGCCCACACAAAATTCTAGCTTGTATACGCCAGATAAATATTGTTATACCTTATGAAATTATCAAAATACCCTTCTTGCTTTTTAGACAAAGAAACAAGAAGGTTTAATGCATGAAGACTTTAGGGGGAAATGGCATGATGATGAAGACTTTTGGGGAAGAGAAATATCTCTTTGACTCTCCCTTCTTCTTGTCTTTCATGCACACTCTCTCCTTCCTCTCATCCACCAGCCAACTTCTCTCTCTCTTTCCTCGCCTCTCATTCACGTCCAACCCTCCTTCCTCTTTCTTTGGTTCGGCTGAAGCAGCAAGAACAGCCCCTTGGCCGCTATTTTTGCTGCCGTGGAGCCAACCGTCGAGCGCTGTGACAAGCCGTGACCGCCCCCGGAGCCGAATGCCGCTTATCCAAGCCATTTCCGCCGTTAACCGAGCCTCGCCGAGGCAAAATAGCCACCCCAAAGCCGCTTTTTAGCTGAGACCCAGCCTACATCGTCATTCCGTGTCATTTTTGGACCGTGCCGTGCGTAGCCCTAATCGCCGCAATCGTGTCCATGTAATCGGAATCGCTAACGGATGAGTTATTGCCCTAATCCCTTGCTTAATAGGTTAAACTTGATTAAGGTGGATTAGTTTAAGTTAAATATATTTAGTATTAATTAAATAAGAATCAGTTGATAAGCTGTTGGATTATCATATTAATATTTTAGTAATTTTTTGTGGAAATTCCAAAATTAAATTGTGATGATTTAAGGCTTAAATTATGTTGCCTAAGTTGGAAATTGCCTTGAAAGTTAGTTTGTTTAGTTAATTGAATTGTTTGGTAATATTGGGCATTTAATTAATAAACCCTAAGGTGTCAAGTTTATTTGTCAAGTTTTATGTGAGAAATATGTTGTGGATACTTGAATATAGAAGCATGCCAAGTTTGGAAATTTATTGATATGTGCATAATCACGTGTGAATATTTTAGTACATTTTTACGTGTGGAAGTTGTAATATTTCAACGTATTAGCACGGATTATGTTTGCATCGACTATTGAAAATTATAATGATGAAACCTAAGCGTTGCTATGTGTGCATGATCACCTAAAGGTTACTTTGTGTCTAGTTCTACCGGATGACCGCAACCTAAGGTTTGCCCGTGGCCCTAACAGGTGTCCCCAATTTGGTAATTGGAAGCTGTCGCTAGTAGTTAGGGGAGACATAGTCATTTGCAAATCAGATTCAAAATGAATCCATTTGTGGGATATGCCATCATTGTGGTTACGTGAGACGATGTTGTGCCCGATGGGACGGGGCGATGCTCGGATATACCGGAAGACTGTCAACCTGAGGCGAATATCGCGGGTTGTGCCGTAGCCCCTGGTGTGGCTGTAGTAATTGGAATATGCGTGAAAGATTGTGGTGGCATTGCGCTTGATTATGGGATGAAATTGCTAGGCACGGTATGGGGCAGGCCGGAGCGGTTTCACCTTATAATCAGGACATGCGTGAATGCATTGTGATTGAGAAAATTGATGCGTATTCTGATTGCATTATATGCTTATTGCATTATTATGGCATACGGTGAATTATAATATATAGGGCGTGTGCATGTGCCAAGACAAGGTAAGGCTACCTGTGATCGTGTTGTGATAAACCCGTATGTACTATATTGAGTTGCCTGCCATCGATTTATCATTGCCTGTGTTAGGTACATTCAAGATGAGTTGACTTTCTAGTCGAGGCTTAGGTCATGAACTCGCTAAGATTTATCTTATCCGTTGTTGTTAACCACTTTTCAGGTCCTCCGATATGAGTACACGTACCGTTCCTTGGGAACAGGCTTTTTGAGAGAGAACACCTTTTTGAGGTTATCCTCGTATATAGAGGAGCTAGGTTAACCCCTACTTATTGTGGTTGTAATCGGGATGGTCCGCGTGGCGAACTGGTAATACATTAAACCCAGATGTATTGTTGATGATGTGTATATGTATGTTGTATGTTTTCCTGTCTATCCCTATTGTTACTGATTAGGAGAATTTAATCTCGCTTTCGCATGTGCTAAATTGACAGATAAAAAGAATGATTCGACATCGCATCCTAGGGTGTCCAATTTTGAAGATTGAGGCGGGATGTTGCAAGCTTGTAGGGTTCGGAGCGTGACATCTACGTATAGAATGATAGCAGATCCTATGACGAAGCCAATTCCTAAAGATGTTTTTTGTGGTCATATAAAATCTCTAGGACTGCATTAACGCTAATGTACTGAATATTATAATTTCCCTTAATATTCACATTTAAATGAAGTTGTTATATCATTATTAATGCATATGAGTTTATTTGATATTTATGCATCTTAATACTTAGTGTATTATGTTGAGAAGTATGTCGGACAGATGAGATTAGTCCACTCACATGGGTAATCACATCTATTTATTGCGTGATAAATAGAGATGAGACAATTTTAAGCTTATTATCTAGGTGATAATCGAGAGCTTAAGCTTAAAATGTAAATGTTGCCTTAGCTGAGTATTAAGATGAGGACACAATATTTACTATGTTCGAAAGTAAAATAGCCCACATATTTTATTTTATCTATTTTTTTATGCCAGATGTGAGTTCTGATGAATTATTTGAAAGAGTAGATACGTGAACTGAAGTTTAGATATTGAGTATGTCTAAACCATCATCTGTATGGTATTAAGTGTAAAGACACACGCTCCATGGGGAAGGAGAGAATACTGTAATACGTATTTCATACTACGTATGCATGAAATGACCAATAAGAGTGGCAAAAGTTTTGATCTCAACTTTATGCTGTGTGAGACTCTTGAGGATACGAGTTCCTCATTTAGTGTCCTCACGACTCTGACTTATTCTCATAGTTTCTATACAGTATTCGCTATCTTAGGGTGTTGCCAATGGTCATAAATGATTCGATCTAATGGGCCATTTCTAGAAAAGTGAGTTGGACTGAAATAGAGAGGTTTATGGTGTCACATTTTATTTTTATATTCACAAGTCGACTATTTGTGATTTTGAGTAAACCATAATTGTGAATATAATATATGAGATATTAAAAGAGATCAAGAGAGATATAAATATGACTGATTGATCTAGGGTACTACATATTGCATCTACTCGAAAACATTATGCCCAATTTGAGCTGCTATGTATTCCTAAAAAAATGCATGGCAACGAGCTCTCGAAGTATGCTAGTTGCACGGATTATTTGTCTGTATGAAGTTTGCAAAGAAGAGAGAGTTAGGTTTAGCCCACCATGTGCGAGTGGGAAATGATGGATTTTATGGATATATGGGCTGCCCATGTTGGGCTTACTCGGCCCATGGTCCATCATAAGGGCCCATCTTTATTGGGAATTTAAAAAGAAGATAAGATGGAAGTTATCTGAAGAGAACATGATTATGAAAAGATTGTGTGCGCTTCTTCTTCACGTTACGACTCCAGAGAATGACGCTCTGCAGAAAAACTCCCAAACTTGGAACGCTCTCTTAAGGCTGCAAATCAATGGACATTTAATCTGTGGCAAAGAGATATGTTCGTTTACGTGATATGCCTCGCTCGATCGGTGATTTAAGTATAGGATGGGCACATTTTTCTGCGTTTTGTGATTTATTTTTGAGAATGTGTTTCCTTAAGTACCAATGATCAATAATGCTGCTGCACGTATTATGCATGGTTCACATGTTACATAAAGGGAGCATGCTTAAAACTTTTCTGTAACTTCGGAAGCCAAAAATCCGGTCCACTGCCACTGTTCAAGAAAAACATTAAGAGCTTCCATCTTTGCATATCTTGTTGCCTATGAAAGTGCAAGGAGAAAACAAAGCAAGCATATCAAACTTAGGAGCTTTGTTAGAGAGACAATTTATCTTAGTGTAGTTTCAACATAAATTTAGATAATGCATTTCATGAGAAATGTTTTCTCCTTCAAATTAAATGACTGAGCATGTATAAGATAGATCATGGCATATACTACATGTAATCAACAAGTTTTAGTCGCTGAAAGTTGCTGAGAATCTCACGTCGAAAAAGAGGCTTCTTATTGGATTAGCTACCTCCACCTTTTCTAACAGTATCTTTATGTATACCCATGTAGCAATGCCTTTGTTTTTTATATGCTCCACAAGATACTAAAACAGCCAAATATTTTTTGCATCAACTATTCATTCCTGTCTACAGTCATTTATAGTAGTGTGCTGTCACAAGATAACTATGAATTTAGGACAAAGCCCACCTAACTGTTAAATGATATGGCTCTAACAACACTAAGCAGGAACAGCAACTAATTTGAGAAACTACATATTACTCATTCCATTGTGTCCTATCGTTGGAACCTCAGAAGGTTATCTTTTATTAATTAGGTTTCACTCAAACATTCAAGAAGCTTCCAGGAGTTTTAGCTTCTAGGTCATTTTTCTTCATAAATGTTATAACACACAAGGATAAAAATAGAACCTAAACTGTTGCGAAGGCCTCGGAAAGTAGAATTGACAATCAGCTTCTTGTGCTTTTGTCTATATTCCACTAAATAACTTATGTAAACTCTGTGTTTCTCATGATTTTTTCTTTTCCATATACACAGTCCATAGGGAGAAAGAAAATAACCACCTAACCGGTTATCCATGGGCACAATCGAAGTTGATATTACTCTCACGCTCCAAGTAAATTTACTTTTCAGTTCTCCCTAGTTGCCAAAATAAACAAGTGGTAAAAGGACTTGACTGTCAAGCAGCCTTTCCTGGTGGCTGCCATCTCACTTCTTCATTCCTTATGGTTTTGCCTCTCGAAGCACCTCATAAAACTTAGCGACAGATCCTATCCTAGGGATCTAGGTTTCACACAATTCAATTGTCCTGGCAAACCTACGACCCATTGCACATCTTTATGATAGGTACATACTGCACATTTACATTCCCTAGACACCTAAGAAGAAAAGTCACACCTTCTAGGGTACAACATCGATTGCCAATGAATTCACTGCCAAGCATTAACAGACTAAACTTACGAAGAAACACTTATTCAACGTCTCTCAAACAAAATTCAAAGACACATTCTCCAAGTTCCCAAGCAACTGTAGCACCAAACGCATCGGATTCAAAATCCAGCTCAAGTATTACACCAACTTAATACAGTTTGGATGTGCCAGGCGTTAAATGATTTATAGCAAGCTGCATGAAGCCCAGAACCTCAAGAGAAGACCGTTCACGTAGGTCATCAGTTTCCATGGCTTCGGTCGGCGGTGGTAGTCCGTTGCCTCTGCTCACCAGTCTCCATCGCCATCGGTTCGCTAGGGACTCTATTTCAAGAACAAGATGATCAGTCGTGATGCTGAAAGTGGCGTCGGTGGAGTTTGATGTTTGCTTATGCCGGAGAAAAGAGGTTTTATCCAAAAAGAAAAGATATATTATACTTGGGTTCTTGTTCTTGTTCGAGATTTCTTCGCAAGATATGTACCCTCCACACACGAAATTATTCGCCCAAGCCTCCTCATTTAACTCTCCAGCCACAACCTTTGCCTGCCTTCTTGGTCGAATTCATTTTCCCGATTTGTCTTTGATACTATTGACTTTGTTTCTCGGTACTCATTTGAACAATCTTGCAAGTCTCAGCCAAGACTTGTTCCGATCCAACTATCTTTGTCCACAGGGGAACTCCGGGCTTCCGAATATGTTGATTCATGACCAACCTCATAGAGTAAAACAGGATCAATGAGCTGATTGTCTTGAAGCACAACCTCTAAATTGTCCTCTAATTGCTTGCATAATATTCGGATTCCCCACTTTTTCACGTTTTTTCCTGATAATGTAAGGCTAAATTGTACATGACTCCCATCAATTCGACCAAAATCAACTACTCCCCATAACTCGGATGGTATGAGATACTGAAGCTGGATATGATCTGAATCTAACGATCGGAGACCATATCCCCGCTTTTTCCGCATTTCGCCATTAATGTGGGTCACCCAATCATATTCATGTATGGGTTCCCATCTATGTTCATCATTACCCTGCTCATCATCGCCGAGAACAACACAAAGAGCAAATCTAAGAAACTTGTCATACAAGTCCTCTGAAGCCATGAAAGTCACGGAGCCCTCTTCAATGGGGAGGACCCACTCTGGCATCTTTCCTCCAGGAAGAACAATAGAGCATAGAGGATACTGGTACAAAGAAAGATTGTTAGAAAGTGCCCCAAATAGAAGAATTCAATTTGAACTTAGTGAGTAATGCTAGTAAACTCCACTTCAAACTAGAGCTCTATAAATGAGTACAAGTCTCATGTGATAGAATCATTCCCATAAAAGTAAGGTAGCCAACTCCATCGCATGCATACACGTGCTGAATTACTTAATATTTGTTTGCTTTTCTTAAGCCTCTAATCTTGCACTTTCTGCTATTGCAATATCCAGGCACACACTAGATCAAGCATATACTCCACGTGAGAGGGATAGAGAATCTAACCTGGCCATGTGAGGAAATATCATCCATGGGCAACCCTCTACGGACAAAATCATGAACTGAAGTTAAATCTCCACAATTTTGCAAAGATTTGCAATTATCCGCCCGAAGGAAATGCAAAAATGGTGCAAGCTTAGGAATCTCCTGTAATTGATGGCAATTTTCAACATGCAAATAGGACAAACGATGACGCTTATTGATCGATGTAGGAAGGCTAGTAATATTGTTCCCCGACAAATCTAATGATGCCAAGAAGGGAAAACAAGAAAGATTCTCAAGAAACTCGACTTCGGAGAGATTACATCCCCTGAGCCACAAACTGCGTAAATTTGAAAGTCCAGTCTTCATGCACAGATCAGCTGCATCCTCAAACTTTGGAAACCCGATTAAATTTGTGCATTCTTGAAGCCGCATGTGTTCAATGTTTGGTAACTTGTAGATGTTAGACGGAAGACTTACTAGGTTTTGGCAATTATTCAAATACATTGATTCCAAAGAGACAAGATTTTCTATTGATTCAGGAAGTCCTTTAATAGCCGTCCTTTCTAAATAAAGCTTTTTCAAGCCTTCGAGTTTATGTGGAATATCAGGGAACCTTTCAAATTTTGTGCAATCTCGAAGATTGAGAGCTTGGAGATTTTTTGACCTGAGCATATTTGGAAAAACACTAAGTCTAGAACACCCATCTAAATTCAACACCTGTAGCTTCTCATGATGTGCAATCGACTCATGTGCCTCCACCAAGTTATGGCAAGAACTGAGAGTCAATTCTTCGACATTTGGAGTACATGAGAGGTCAGGCGTACTAACTAGTGGCTCGCATTCACTGAAATTAATGTACTTCAAATTTTGGAAGTCCTGCAAGAACAGCAAAACCAACTTTGATAAACATTCTGATAGGGATTTCAACCTACTTTTTATTCCTTCCATCAATTATCCCCAATTACTTATTGTACAAATACTATAACCGTGGACAAAAACGTGACATTGGTTATTCTATTTTATATCTCACAGATTAATATTAAAATTTGAATTTCCTTATAACACAATGACCTGCATAAAAGAATCTCAAATCTTAAAATATCTTTCTCTTTCGACATATATTTATAATATTTGTATTGTGGATCTCATCAACAAAATCTTCCATTAAATACTTCTAATAAAGCTATTCTGCTTAATTTTTCAGATGTCAATTCTGCTGCACGTAAAATATTTCTAACAGAAGTAGTTAGGGTCGTTTTGAAAGAAATAGAGATGTGATCTCTAAAACACAGGAACACCACTTCCTTTTGTGTACTGGTTCATATAATACGCATATACATATACCATACAAATGGAGTAGATAATAAGAAGTTCTATGTAGGTAAATGCTCACCTTCAATTGTTTTGGCATTAACTGGGATACTGCAATTGCTCATATCAAGTCCCACTAATTTCTTTGGACCAGAGGAAAATTCTGGAATCGAGGGAGCACCATGCCACTCGAAATATCTTAGCCAATTAGGAAGATAGACAGGACCTTGGAAGGAATTATGCACATTGCGCACGATTAGTAAGCTCAACCTTCTCATTTTTGTAAAAGCATAAGGACTGATACATATCTCTTCGGCTTAGGTGGCGCCAACACTATGGCTTTTACTGCACAATCTCCCTGTAAATACAAGAATATTTGAATTATAGATATTTAGTAAATAGAATCAAAGATAAGGAGCAGGATTTTGATGGTATTCACAAGTCTTACCATGTCATAGGACAAAATATCGAGAACATCATCATACAGCCATACTCTGCTGCGTCTCCCTGGATCATCACGACATTCTTGCTTCACTATATCCATACCCATCAATTGAATCAAGTCATGCATTTCTAGGGTTTCAGTCTCAATTGTTATCAAGGATCTCTCAATGAGAATTTTCAATCCTATTATTGTCTCAAAACCACAACTGTTGAAAACTTTCTTTATGTGGTTAATTTTCGAACCCTTAAAAAAGCAGGCAACATGGAGAAAAATTTGTTTCTCATTTTCCTCAAGTCCATCATAACTTATTTTGAGCACATCATTAATGGATTTGTTAGGAATTCTAAAAAGTTTATTTAGTGTACTTTCCCATTCTTCTTCTCTTCTACCACATAAGAAGGAACCCAGCACCACAAGTGCTAAAGGAAGGCCTTTAGCAAAATTGAGAACACTATCCACTAGATTTGTTCGGAGATTTCCAACTTTTGGCTTGTCAGAAAAGCATGCTTACAAAGCAGCTCATGGGCCTCACCATCATTCAGTGCTTTGACTTCATACACATGATCTTGATCTATCCCGAGACCAATTAGCATATGTTTATCTCTTGTAGTAACAATGATCCTACTTCCATTACCAAACCACTTGCCTTCTCCTACTAAAGCACGTAACTGGCGCAAGTCATCCACGTCATCAAGGATGAGGAGAACTTTTTTACGATGAAGTCTGTGTTGTATTCGATGAATACCTGCATCGACATTGGACACTTCTAATTTTTGTCGCGGTAACAATATATCATTTAGTAATTTTTCTTGCAAAGTAACTAAACCCCGGTAATGTTTAGAAATTTCTCGAACCAGTGCCAGAAAACTTGAACCATCAAATTGTCTGAAAATAGCATTGTAAAGGGCTTTGCTAAAGTTGTCTTTCCTATGCCTCCTTTTCCCCATAATCCCACCATGAGAACACCGTCATTAGATTCGAGATTTATCCTCGATTTCAGCTTAACCACTCGAGAATCTATCCCAACCGGATACGTAGCAACATGCAAAGGTGTTCGAGCTAGTAGAGTGGAGATCTCCTCCACAATTCTTTGTATAAGCTCTGACTCATCCCTGATAAAAAAAGGAAAATTTTGTAGCACCGTTTTATCAATTGGAAAGCACATAACAGGCAATCACTAGCCAACAATGGCAAAGCAGTGCGTCATATTTTCCGATAATCACATATTCCCATCGAGTCGAACTAGAAGTCCGAGATCTCCACACCAATCAAAACAAGTTCAGGGTTCAACTTTTAGTCATCCATGCGATTCATGTTCCTTCAATTTATACATGACTATCAAAGATTTCAATTCGAAAACCGTTAACTCGAGGCACGATGTCATTGCCTTACATGCCCAGTACAAACTAATTATTCTGTATCAAGCCTTGGGAACTTTCTTATTCCTTCCAAAAAAAAATGGGGTAAGTGCAATAAAACTACTTAACATTTTGTCCATTGGCCAATCAAGTTTTAATTGTTCAGATGAGTTAGTAAATTTTTCAGCCAATAAGAGGCCCTAGTGTCAATTTTATATTACTGGAAACGTGTCTATTCTATTGTTAGTCAAGTGTGGTTTTCAAACTCAAAATGTCACTAGTAACGAGTTTAGGACTCAGTTGACAAAAATCAACATATTTTAAAAAATGTGGGTAAGTAACTCAAATGAGATTTAATAATTCAAAATTAATTTGTAATTTAATGGGAAAGAAGTTAGTAAATGAATCAAAGAAAAATTGATAGACTAAATGTAAGAGTTGGTAAATTAAAGAAGTTAATAAGAAAGACAAATGAAAAATTACAATCCGTCAAAACAATTAGCAATTTCATGAACATGTTATTAGGATACCAGCAAGTTACCGGAAATCAAGTGACCAGTATTTTTTAACCATCAGTTGTTTGACGCTTAAGAACAAGTCCATAAAAATTATATCGCTCGGAAATCGGGCATGAACTCCGGGAGTTTCAAGAATCATAGGATGAAGCATCCATAAGTATAACTACAATCATGTAGGAGTAGATTTTTTTTCACAAAAGGTCTTAATTCTTACCTGTAATGACAAATTTCTTGCACAAGAAATACTCTATTCTACTTACCCATCATTCAAATGCCACCCGGACAAGTTACCGGCATCGAAAAGAGCTTTCTTCCATTTCTTTACTTTCTCGGAATCCTTCCCGAACTTGTACTCTTGGCTAGCCAGTGCTCTCCTATAACTCTGTCTACCCCCTCTCACTTCTCTTGGGTCCACTTTATAAAAAAACTGGTAGAACGGTGAGGTCCTTTTGCTCCTTGCACTCCATGATCTTTTCCAGCTCTTCCAAGCACCACCGTGAGGAAGCGTAGTCCTCCGAAAAAATGATGATTGCAATGCGTGATTCTTCAATGGCCTTCATAAGTGTTGGCGATATTTCGTCTCCCTTCCTTGGTTCCTCGCTATCAACGAAAGTGCATATTCCATTCTGATCTAAAGCTTTGTTGAGATGACTGAGGAAGTTGTTTTGCACTGTGCTTCTAAAACTCAAGAAGACATCATAATTCTTTTTGGGTTTCGACGAAGAAGCCATTGAATGATGGAGTTCAACAATGAGCAACAGCTATTAGTTTAAGATTTGATAGTGTTTTCAAGTAGTTCGTTCACCACTCTATCTTCTTGTTGATTTGCTCTTATACTAAGAGAACAGAGATGCCAGATTTTTTTAGTACTTCGATAAATGGTGGTGTTTAGGGATAAGGATGGACCAAGCCATCTAAAGGTGTGAACACATGGGACTTTTCTTCACTGAAGACCGCTGGCCACCGCGTTATTCGGACTGTCTGATTGACACAAACTTCTCTGTGGCCGACAAGATTAGTGGAGTATTGTAGATCAGCACAGGTCCTAGCGGGACTCGATTGTTGCACAAACCGACAAACAACTTTAGGGTGGTGGATTCTCGTGATCTAGGTCATAGGCTCACTCATAAAAACAACTTTCGTGGTCTTCCCCGAAATTTCATCCCCAACCTCAGAGACGTCGGTTTTTCCTTGCCATATAGTAATTTATTACATAACCACTCACGAGATATACAAATTGCATGCACGATCAAGTATACCAGCAAAAAATAATTTTAAATCTATTAATAACAGTAGAACTTTGCAAAAAGATGGTGCTGAAGTATGGACCAAGATATGTAAAAGGTATGAACACGTGGACTTATTTTCACTGAACACCGCATATCAGCTTGGAGGAAATGGCTTTGATATGTTTAGTTTTCATTTTTCTTTTTGTAGTTGAAGTATTTGATGTCATTAGGTTAGCTTTTGTCATAGGCTCTAATTAAAAAAAAAACTTTGCCGGCTCCCAAGGTGTTGTTTTTTCTTCGCTACATAACTAATTTTACACATGACCACTTAAAAGATAAAAAATTCTGTGCACAACTAACTATATATGTCTAAGCCTAGTTCAATTTTTTTATCCACATAATTACTATCGTGAGCGTAAAGGCCTAATTAACCTAAAGACCAGTAAAATATCTGCAAGTCCTACGAACAAATTAAGTTTTGGCCTTGACCTAGAATAGCAATTTTGACATAAAGTAATATGTACGCAATAACTCGATGGCTTTTTCGACAATATGCCATTGAGAAAAACATGGTGCTTAAGTATGGACCAAGATATGTAATAGGTATAAAAACATGGAACTATTCTCACCGCCGCGTTATTCAGATTATCTGGTTGGCACAAGCTTCTTTAGGGCTAACAAAAGTAGTGGGGAAACAACTTTAGGGTGGTGGAATCTTGTGATCTGGTCATAGTCTCTCATTAATCATAAAAATTTTGCTGGCTTTCTTGAAATGGCATCGCCAACCTTTTTGAGTGGTTTCTTCTTTGCTAAGTAATAATTTAGCACATAACTACTCAGTTGACATACAAACCATGTGACAAAAATACTTTTGTATATAGTCAAATAACCACAACATTCTTCACCAAATGTCAAAAGAGTCAGTTTTTTTAAAACTCATACCTCTAACTTTATATTGACACATCAATTTTTGCTTGGAGACTTTTCATTGATTTCATGAGAAAATTAATAACCGAGTTTATCGATAGTGGTGTGATTGGATGCTTAAACAACAACATTTGCTTAGCTTAGTCCCACACTCAAACTTCCTCATTTTAATCGGCCTGATGGACTGCTCGACATGCGAAATGAATTAGAATTCATAACTCCAAAATCATGGCAGTTAGCTTCAGTTTCATGATAGTGCACTTGGACCCAACTCCAGGATTGCAGAAGATGGTCGTAAATCTAAGATAGCGGGATTGGACATGATTCCAAGATAGCAGAATTGGTCCTAACTCCTTGCTGTGGATTAAGATATGATTTGGACAAGTTGGATCACGATTCCAAGGATTGTGGAAGTTTGGATAAAAAAACTATCTAGATGAGGATCAGATGAGTCAAGGCCGGCCAAGAGAGTAGACTTTGATGAAAAAACAACCCGTTTTTCTAGTGGATTTTTTAAGGAGCAAAATACGGTCAAGAGATTTGGATTGCACAAAATCCAATATGGTCAAACACTCATTGAGGATCCTCTGCCCAATGAACAAGGCTTTCTTCACCATGAGACACAGCATCTTCTTTTTCTCTTAGCACCAGAAGAAAAGAAAAGTGGCAACTTTTTAAGTCAAGCCTATCAAATTTTTTCAATGTGAAAAAGTTTCCAGCTTGATGAGTTAGTGGAACAACGCAATCATGAAGAATGTGAACGACCGGGAGGAGACCGGGAGCCGACGCTTCCAGCTTTGTTACGATGAAAAGGTTAGGCCAACAATGGTAAGGAAAAGCATTGAGAAATAAATGAATCATAGATATCCACTTATACGAGTGAAAGAATTCAACTTAGGTCTTATTTGTTGGCTGTAGAATCAGATTACCTAATGAATTGGAGATTCAAAATTTTGGATTTTTCATTTGGAAAGATATTTTCAAACTTCAAATTGAATTACCAAGCAATACTTGTTAATGAAATTTCACTACCACCGTAGTTATATTACATCACCATCAAAATCATGGGACAATTGAGTCACCAAGGACCTCGAGGGCTAGCCTAGTGTTAGTATATTTGCTTCTCTTTGCCCCAATTGAGATTGTCTATAAGGTTTTGTGAGAGAGATGGTAAGAACATTATACTTTGAAACACCTAGGACCTAAGGGTCAAGCTCATAACCTCGACAATCTGGTCTGAGAATCCCTAGTCATCCTCATGACCCTAATGCTTAAGCCCAAGACCCCGGTGGTTGGCCTGGTGCCTCGACACTATCAGCCAGGACCAATTGGGCAATCAAAGATTCTGTTTAGGTATGAATGGATTCTTCTATCACTATTGTTGGCATTGTCTTGCACCATTCCTCTATCTATATTATTATATGATTACAAACAAACTAATCTAGTTTATTATCCTCAAATGGTGACCATTTGGATTACTAAAAGTTCATGAAATAGCTTCTATTATTGTGGAAGTGGCTTTCTAGGATTCTCCTTATTTTCTACAATTTTCCTAATTGCCTCAAGGATTGCTTTATATTTTAGGTAACAAATTTGTTCATTTTCTTCCTTGCCCCTTTCTCTTTTCATTCATCTATATCATCCATTAATACTTAATATTTCCTAATAATTATCCAAACAACCCCTACAGAGACACATCAATTATGGGAAACTGGTCACTTTTTCTTCCTCCTCAAGTGTAGTACGAGAGCATATATCTCTTCTTCCAAGGAGCTCTTCTCAAAATCGAGAGCATTAACACCAAGCTAGATCTATAAAGTTGTACATCTAAAGGTTGATTGTCATAGATTCATGGTGGCCTTCAATTACTTTTGCATTCTTTACTATTTGCTTTGCATGAGATTTTAGATTTTCTGAACGGATACAAGTACTTCTCTCTTTGCAATTATTATTGTAGGCACCCAATTTTTTACCAATATTTGATCACATGGACTATTCTTGGTTAGTACTCGCTCCAGTAGAAAATTTCTCGAATTGTAAAGTATCGGAGCCTTGAGCATTGCAGAAAATAAATAAATTTAGTTGGAATAGCGATCGATTGGTGTGATTGGGCTATGCTCTGCAAGAGCAACAACGCCCAATTTTCCCACCCAGAGAGAACCCTCGGTTGATGGCCAAAAGACAGCAAACAAGGCGATCTGGATTTTGAAAAGATTGATTCGGTCAAGTGATCTGTCCGTGAGCTTTGAAGACAGAATGATAAAGGATTCGGTGGTTCTTTTTTTAAAAGAGATAAAGACGAGAGATGAGGACTCTTTACAAAAGTAAAACTGATCGTGAGCTTCAAGGGAGGTTGGCTTTCTGTGGCAGGGGAATTCAAAAAGGGACATTTTTGAGTGAGAGTTGGAAAGTAATGGAAAATCAGAATCAGACAAGATTAGAAAGCGATGAGTGAAAGAAAAAGCTTGAGAGTCAAGGTGTAGAATTCGTTTCTCACGCTATTTTGATATGAAATTTGCTGTCTTTAATCCCTTTCGCATGAACTTGTCTAGGGATGAATTATGTTGCCTTAGTTGTTACCTTTCCATGATGGTATTAGACAGTTTATGTTTCGTCCATGTTCCGCACCTTGAAGTATCCCGGAGTGACCTCATTGTTTGTCTTCATGGTTTTGCTTCATTCAGCACGTTTTTGTTGCATTAGATTTGCTTTTACAGTAAATTCAATATGTGTGTAGCTTCTTATTTACGATTTTTGAAAGTATTCTCATGGTCATTTTTATGTAATGATGACCTTCATAAGCGACGTCGTTATATGATTTCTCTTACTCAATTCCTTGCTATCAATGAAAGTGTATATTTCATTTTGATCTGAACTTTGTAGAGATGATTGAGGAAGTTATTACGCAAGTCTATGTCTCTAAAACTCAAAAAGACATTGTAATTCCTTTTTGGTTTCAATGAAGAAGCCATTAGATGATGTAGTATAGGAATCGGCCATGAATATTAGCTTAAGATTTGGCACTGTTTTTAGGAAGTTTGTTCGCCATTTGATCTTTTTGATTTATTCTTGTAATGGAGGACAGAGATGGATGACTTTTCTTGGGTAGGTTCAACAAATGATGGTGCTTAAGGATGGACCAACTACTAGGTGTGAACACATTGACTTTTTTTAACTTAAGATCGCCGACCACTATTCGGGTTATGTTGCCGACACAGATTTCTTTACTTGACGTTGCATTTATTGTTCAGTTGTCGATGACTTGACCGGTAAACAAGCAAATGGCCGACAAAATATCCAATAGGACTGAATAGTATAGATCACTACTGATTATAGGCTCACAAATATATTAAATAAAAATAAAAAAACTTTGCCTGCTTCTTCAAAATTAGGAGTGAGTAAGATGGATCGCCCAAATCGGGTTCAGATCAGACCGGACCAAACCGACAGATTTGGTCAGGTTCTCGAAACTATTGGTCCGGTTCTCGATTCCTAAAAGTGGAACCGGTTTCCTGATAGTCCGATTCCTGATTCTAGGGTGAGAACCGGACCGGACTAAACCGGACCGATAAATATATATATTTTTAATTTTTTCATATATATAATATTTAATATATATGAAAAACATTTAATATTGGTTTCATTGAAATCAATTGTTTTTCATATATTATATATATTTTGCCAATTTTTTCCATGGCCAGTTCCCAATTCACAAATAATATTTAATATTGATCTCATTAGAACCAGATCGGATCAGACCGGATTGATAGTCCACGGTCCCAAGACTAGCCAGTCCGGTCCCTGGTCCTAGAAACTGGGAACCGGTCCTCTTGGTCTGGTTCCCGGTTCTTGGGGGTTAGACTGGACCGGATCCGGAACCGCTCACCCCTACTCGAAATGGCATCCCCAGTCTCTGAGAAGTTGCTTTTTCTTTGCTCAATAATAATTTAACACAGGACCACTCAAGATATACATGGTCACATGAACAATTAAGTATACGGGATAATTACATAAACAGTTCCTGAACTTTGACCAAATATGTAATTTGGTCCCTGAATTTTTAATTTGTTCAATGTAGTCTTTGAAATTTAGTCTAATATTTAATTTGATCCTGGAACTTTTAATACATGTTCAATTTAGTCCTTGAACTATATGAAAATGTTCAATGTAGTCCCTGCATTTGAATTAATAGAAGGACTACATTGAACATTTTCAAATAGTTTAAGAACTAAATTGAACACATACTATAAGTTCAAGGACCACATTTAATAAATTAAAAATTCGGAGATCAAATTGAACATTAGGTTAAAGTTTAGGAACTTTATTGAATAAATTAAAAAGTCAAGGATTAAATTACATATTTGATTGTGTTATTTTCACTTAAGTATACCAGCAAAGGAAAAAATAAGAATCTAAAAACTGCTACACATTCAATGATGACAAAGGGTCAGAAATCACCTGGCCTCTTCTCCCCCACATTTCCATTCTTCAATTGCAGCACGTCAAGTTTGACGAGAGAGAGAAAGAGGAAACTCATGTGAAGACAAATCAGAATATCTAGTGATTAACGTGAAAGTGAAGAATAGATGTTGTGTAACCACTAGGGTGATGCCCTAATGGCCACCGTTCTCTTTCAAAACGGGAAGTGAGGGGTTCAATTCCCTCTTCCGATAATGGGAGGTTGTTTATGGATTTATTTCCAATTTCTGCAACTAGAAGCTTGTTATTATACCCAAAAGAGAAAAGAAGAAAGAATGCCTGTGTCGTAAAATAGGAGGCGAACTTCAATTGCGAAATTGGCAACATTAAGAATGATCAATCACGACATTGTCCAACACGGCAAGGAATTTTCAATAGAGCAGCAGCTTTGCTCACTTTCGCGTGTGGTCGGAGTGAACAATTTGTGTAATTTCGCAGAAAGGAGAATTTTGAAAAAAAAAAAAAAAAAAAAGAAAGGGAGCGAAGTGTCTGGACTTACCTTTAGAAGGAAGAAGGGATTTTGAGAGGTCAATGTGGAACTTGCCCCGTACATACCTTGGCTTTTTCCAGAGGAAAAAAGCGCAATACAATGTTTCTTCGCAAAGTACGTATTTCGTATTTAAACCAAAATTCTTATCACAATATATTTGATACAAGTTTCATGTATCTTTATATCCACCCCAAAATTATATGAAAAAATTCCCTGGCATCGTTGTTTTGCAAGGCTACTTGCCGTTGTCCTCGTGTGAGACTTTGATCCATTAGAATTTGTTCCAGGTGAGGATTTCATAGTTATTTTAGTTTCAAACGTGGATTTCATAGTGGCTATGCATGTCTATGTCTGCATGATATAAGAAGTAAATGGTGAATAGTTTACCTAATTAGAAAGGGAAAATTGACCAAAAAGTCCTAAAGTATAGTGGCTGATTCATTCCTAAATCTTTTAATTATATCAATTTAGTCCTAAATTTTGACAATTTGATAATTTAGTCATTTACCTTTGGGAGAATACCATTAAAAACCCCAAACTATGCTACTTGTGATAAATTTACCCTAAACTTTTTTTTTCTGACACGAAAAACCCCAAACTACGTCACTTGCAACAAATTTATCCTGAACTTTTTTTTGTGACACAAAAAACTCTAAATTATGCCATTTGTGACATATTTATCCCACAATACTTTGGCCCATAGGCATTTTCGTCTTTTTCCTTTTTTTTCTTTTCTTCTCTCTCTTCCCTTTGCCGGCCATGGCGGAGGGAAGTCGGTGAGGGCTACCTTTGCCAGATCCGACAAGGGCGACCCTTGTCGGCATTGAGCTGCCTTCGCCAGATTCGGCCAAGTGAGGGCGACCCTTGCCCGATGTCGACGAGGGTCACTTGACTCAAGCGAGGGTTGCCCTCACCGAATCCGGCGAGGGCGACCCTCACCAGACATCGGCGAGGGTCGCCCTTGCTTGGGCGAGCAAGGGTAGCCCTCGCCAGATCCAGCAAAGACAGCCCTCGCCGGCTTCCCTCCGCCATGACCGACAGAGGGAAGAGAGAAGAAAAAAAAAAGAAAGAGGAAAAAGACGTAAATTCTCATTGGCCAAAGTATTATGGGGTAAATATGTCACAAGTGACATAATTTGAGATTTTTTTGTGTCACAAAAAAAAGTCCAAGGTAAATTTGTTACAAATGGCATAGTTTGAAATTTTTGGTAGTATTTTCTCTTTACCTTTCAATTGTGTCGATTTAGTCCTAAAACTTTTGATGATTTATCAATTTAGTCATAAACCTTTTAACAATTTATCAATTTAGTCCTTCCAGCTAATTTTGACCAAAAATCATTGACGTGGCGATTTAATCAACGCTGGAGTCCTATGTGGCACAACCGATGTTGATATGTACAAATTTTATATTTTTTTAAATTGTTTAGATTATTTTCTTTTCTTTTCTTTTCTTTTTCCTTTTTCTTTTCTCTCCAAGGCTAGGCCTCATTGATGGTCGGTGAAGGTCATCGACCTTAGTCAAGTGTCGCCCTTGTCGGCCTCGGGCGAGGGACACCCAAGCCTATGCTTGCGAGGGCCCTCTCTGACATCGAGTGAGGATCACCCTCACCGCCCTCACCTAGGTAGGCGAGGGCGCCCTTACTTGAGGTTGCTGGCGATTGATGAGGCCCGATGATGGCTGGTAGATGGAAAAAAGGGAAAAAGAAAAAGAAAAGTAAAAGAAGAGAAAAAGAAAAAAAATTTAAAATTTTAAAAAATTGTAAATTGTTCACGTCAGCATCGATTGTACCACGTAGGATAGCTAATGCTGATTAGACCGCCATGTCAATGATTTCCGACTAAAATTGGACCAGAAAAACTAAATTAGTAAATCGTTAAAAGGTATAGGACTAAATTGACAAATCATGAAAAATTTTATCACTAAATTGACATAATTAAAAGATAAAGGACTAAATTGGCAAATTGCAAAAAGATTTAGGACTAAATTGACATAATTAAAAAGTTTAAGACTGAATTAACCGCGGTATAATAAGCTCAACATTGCTCCACTCAAGCAACTATACATGGTGTCAGCCTCGGTGTACGCACCATCTCAAGATGATCACTTTTGAGCACTTTATGGACAAAACTTCTGAATGAGTTCTTATCCAACCTAGGAGACAACAACATATCTTCACCGCAGCACACGATTTACATATGGACAGATGTGCGAGAGAGAGTGAGAGAGAGGAAGGGGATTAGTGCTAGGAAGACCGTCGAACTAGAATCTACAAGATAAATTCTTCCGTAAGGGTCTTTCAGGGAGATGTTGCTAGCAGGCACAATGCTCAACTTCAATGATTGATAAAGTATACTTTGGTTAAAAAAAAAAACAATTTCTCTATTATGCTCATACAAGCTTCTTAAAAAGGGCATTTAACTATGGGTCCATTGAAAAAGAAGTACCATTTCCCTTAGGCTATCTGATGTAAATAGAAATAACATTCTTTCGAACATACATTTCAACTAGTTAAAATGGTAGATCTCCATTTATACTCATTAGGGTTTCCTCATTATTAAAAATCCCGTAAAGGAGAAATGGCTTCTGATGCCACTATACCTCCACAACATTTGAAACCCTTTAATACCGAATTCCCAATACTGCAAGAGAACAACAAAGAAGTTGGAAACATTCATAAATCAGGCAAACATTTGAAAGCGGGAACATAGATGAAATTTCTGTGGAAACCAGCCAATATTTCCGATGATTCTGCATTTTTGCCTAGTCCATCAGCTTGAAACCCGAGACAGATTTCATTTGCAAAACATGTCCAAATATCATGCGAGAGAGAATTTAGCAAACTAATTGACAAAGCACTTTGGAAAAGAAGGTACTATCTAAGCAAAAACAAGTTCGGCGATAGGAGAATATGTTTAGTCTAGGAAGTTTTACATTTCGGTCTTAAGAATATCAATTTCAAGAAATGTCTGTACTCCAGGAAATAGGTTTTTATGCAAGGCAATTATATCTGAAGTGTACCATATAATTCAATTGACAGTAACTAGGCTCTAATAAGTGGCATCGACCTTGGCAAAATTCTTGCATCAAATTTCACATAGTCGTCTGTTTGGGCCTATGGCTTAAAATTTTTCACTTTAACAATGCCTTTGGTTCGTTCTATATTTTCTCTTCGACATCAAACCTAATGCCCTTGGAGAACAAACAAGAAGTAGTAAATAGGGCAATACATAGAGGCTTTTGATTCATATAGGCAACTTCTCTTCAGAGAAATCCTGGTACCAGTAATCTGATTGAGAGAGAAGATCTGTAAATAGTTGTACTGGCTAGGATGGGTTTCAATCAACTAGGTCTTCCAAACATTGCATAGGAACCATGCTCACCGCCATAGCAACAGTCTCTTTCTCTCTATCATGAAACTATGCAATAATTAGGGCTAGTTTTTGAGCTGCAGAGGAGGGAATTGAGCAGGGCGGTCCTTTATCTAGTGAGATGAGTCTTTTTGCTTGATGTTGTATTCAGAAAGGCAATGAGTAAGTTCATGTTCCCAAAATGTTTTTGACTCATAATCAGATTATTTAGAGCAACGTAACTATAAATTTCAAGCTCTAAAAGTATGAGTTTTCATGGTTTTTCCCCCCTAAACTTTTTCTTCAGATGCATCCTTGGTAAATCTCTTGCTTCTTCCCCCAGTACTTGAGCTTGTTCTTTCAAAACTAACACTTAGAGCAGATAAACAATGTCCATAATCTAGATTAGCTACTTCATTACTACTCAAATCACAATAAAACAGATCCTGTTTCACTACGTTTTAACTTTTATGTCAACAAAGACGGATTAAAAATTGATGAGTTCTGGACAAGCTTAGGAAAGATAAAATGTGAGTTCACAACAGTGTGAGACATGAAAAATCATGCTGGAAACACAAGCCATACACCACAATATTTCAGGCACATGCTCTCATGAATGCAAGATGAGATAATTGCAACTATTAAGCAAGAAAATAGATTCTATTTATCAAGTACATTGCCCATGGCATATCAGAAAGCATAATTACCTCATAGTTAAATCATACTTCTTTGAAGATACTATATTTCTCGGTTTAAGGGCATATAGAAGATTGATCAAGGCATATACTTTATGAAGTCAACAAGTTTTACTCGCTTGAAGTTGCTGAGAATCTCACATGGAAAAAGAGGCTTCTTATTGGATTAGCCACCTCCGCCTTTTCTAAAAGTATTTTTATATATACCCATATAGCAAGGTGCCTTTGCATTTTTATTAAGCTCTACAAGATACTAAAAGGGCCAAATATTTTTTGCATCATTCATCACTATCCATAAAATCATATGTAGCACTGTATTGTCACCACATGACTATAAATGATTATAGAAATAGACTATTAGATAAAAGGTGATTTCTACCACAAACCAGGCTTAAACTAGTTGTGTAAATGTGATCATTTTATGAAGAACTATGCCCAAGGAGCAGGTTCTTACATCTTAAAAGGCAATACATTGGTCATAATGCATTTTTAGAACATATAAGTATACCAAAAGTCTAGCTAGATGCAGCATAAGAGAACAATCTTAGGAACTTCCCAAAAGCACATAAAGACCATACTATGGTTCCAGACAGAGCATAACGGCAAATGAAAAACATAAAACGTTGTGTATAATACAGCAAGATTACTGTTATTGTTAGCCATAGCAATATTTTATGAAGAGTAATGGGAACCAAAACTCCTTACAGCCTAATAATGCATGGAAAAATTCCACTTATTAGCAGATTTGATCAGATATATTATTCATCACCTTATAAAGGGACAAGCATAAAATGACCGGCACTAAACTATGAGGGGATAATTCAAGGGTATCAATTCGAAACAAAAACAAATTGCTGTTGGCCAAAATTTATAGAAGGGGGTGGAGAAGCAATGATAAACATACATTATGTGTCTCATTAGTCTAGTTTCTTCCTGCCCCAATAATGTTGCCATCCTCAACAATCATACAGCGTTCAATCCAAGAGTACAATCTGAAATCATTAACTAATTAAGACTAAAATACTAATCATCTTAGTTAGAAAATAAAGTAACATATGTGAAATGCACCTGGTTACTGAAAACCAGTATCTTACCCAACTGGAACTTCAAGACTGTCCAATGCAAGCTTTGCCTTATATAAGAAAAGCAAATAGGTCTTGTTACTTGTTAGGAGAAAAAAAATAATGAGGATAAGAGTCAAAAATTCTCTCATGCATGCATGCATGCATAAAGGCAATTCAAGAGGAAATCAGCATCAAGTTGCCAGCAGTAGAAGTATTTCAGTATCAATATGCAGCTACTAATGGAACGAATGCATGAACAAATGCATGTCTCAAAATTATATGGTCAAGATCTTGCAGATCCTGTATAATATACTGGTCCTAAACTTCCAAGCAATGATTATCACCAGATACTCATCCTGTAAGACAGATGCAAATCCCACCTAACAGTTAAAATGATATGGCTGTAACAATAGTAATGCAAAAACAACTACTACTTTGAGAAACTACATGTTGCTCATTCCAGCTTGTCCTATCATGGGTACCTAAGAAGCTTATCTTTCATTAATGAGGCTTCACACAAACATTCAACAAGGTTCTAGGAGTTTTGGCCTCTGGGTCATTTTCTTTTATAAATGTTACGGCACATAAGGATAAAAGGAGATCCCTAAACTGTTGTGAAACCCTCAGAAATCAAAATTGGCAATCAGCTTCTTGTGATTTTGTCTCTATTCTACTGAATAACTTATGTAAACTCCGTGTTTCTTGTGATTTTTCTTTTTCGTATCCATAGGCCACAGGTCCAAAGAAAATAATCACCAAACCAGTTAGGGCACAACCAATGTTCATATTATTCTCACGCTTCAAGTAAATTTGGTTTCCAATTCTCCCTAGGTGCCAAAGTTAACAGGTGGTAAAAGGACTTGACTGTCAAGTAACCTTTACTGGTGGCTTGCCATCTCATTGCATCTTCTTTGTTCGTCTTTGATTTTGCCTCTTCAACCGCCTCATGAAACCTAGCGAAAGAGTCCTATCCCGGTGATTGAAGCTTGTAACAATTTAATTAACCTGGCAAACCCATCACCCGCTGCACATCTTTATGAAAGGCACATACTACACATCCACATTTCCTAGACAGCATAAAAGCACCCAAATCCCTCCTTCCCTCCCAACCTACAGCACCCAGATTGGCTCTGTTTTTTACTTGAAAAGGGGATTGAACCACCCCATGTAAACCCAACGTCCCTTTGTTGCTCTCTCCCTTGCTTGTTTTTCCTTTTAACCTAGACTTCACCTACTTCTTTCAATAAATTGCCACCTATGAAAACAAAGAAAGAAAAGCTATATCTGCTAGGGATCGTAGCTGATTTTGCAGTCTGTAATATCAATTACCAATGGATTCACTAACAAGCATCCAGAGACAACACTTACGAAGAAACACTTGCTCAACGTCTCTTGAACAAATTCAACTATACATTTTTCAAGTTCCCACGCAATTGTAGCACCAAATGAATCGGATTCAAACTTCAGCTCAAGTTTGGCTGTGCCAGGCGTTATCCAATCTATAGCAAGCTGCACGAAACCCAGAACCTCAGTAGAGAATTGTTCACCCAAAGCTGTGTTATCAGTTTCCATGCCTTCGGTTGGTGGTGGTAGTCTGTCGCCTCCACTCGCTCGTCTCCATAGCCTTTAGTTTGCTAAGCTGTTTCAGGAAAAAGAACTTCTCTTCATCGCTCCATTTTCATCAAAGCCCGCTGGTGTCGGATGAAAGATCAGCAGTCGTGGTATTGAAAGTGGCGTCGATGGTGTTCGAAGTTTGCCTATAGTGGAGGAAAGGAAAGAGCTTAGAATGGGAAAATCAAAGAAAAAAGGTGGAGAGAAAAAATTAATACAAAGAAAAAGAATATATAGAAGAAATAATTACGGAAATTAATTTTAGGATATATAGTTAACCAGGTTAAAGGGCATTCAGCGAAAAGAAAAAAGAAGGTTAGGTGGTTATGCATAGATGAAAATGGTTGATTATCCATGAAATATGTGGTCCTTAAAGACCTGTTATAATTCTACTATGATAGAAGGGTAGTCTAGAGAAATGAAAATCGATTTTAACTTAGGCTCGATTTGTTTGGAGGAAAATATTTTACCAGAAATCTTATTTTTCCATTTTTCAATGTATGGTGTGGGAAAATAAGCTGGTCAAAGAAAAATGACTGTAGTCAACAAGAAAAAGCCAAGCTTAAAAATAAGGAAAATGACTTCCTAATTTTAAAGGTGGAAGTCATTTTCCATAAAAGTATGAAGGACTATCCTTACCAAAGTGTTTTGATAGATGACCAGGTATACTCAAAAGGATTCTTTCGAGCATACGCACTTGAGCGAGCACGCATGCTCGCTAGGAGATCACAGAATTCTCTGGACAAAACTAGCATAAACTGCTCAAATGGAAAATTTGTGGTTCAATGTGATGCACAGCCTAAAATAGAGTATAGTTGATGCACCAACTTAGCAATACGTCATCACAGACCAGCACAAAAATCGATCATGGACTCAGAGGTCCATAGCTTGACAAGCCCTGCCACAAATTGAGTACAGACCAGGAATGAAGCAGGACAATACGCAACACCAGTTCAGGTACCAAATCTGTAAATCTCTGGTCGTTCAAGTTCTTCTCTACTTTCATCTCTACTACACTGTTATCATCTCTAGTATGTATTCAGAAAAGATGGTCATCTGGTGAGACGTTCAACTCAATTTTATCTGGGGAATTTTAACGAACACCTGGCGGGCTAATCATAGCAACTACTACAGATGAATATACCTCCAAATTCTAGCCAATCTCCATAGAATCAATCCCGCCAAACAAATCGAAACGCCCCTAACATGATAAACTCAAGATCAGGGAATCAGAGTTAATTTCTCTATCGGTCTTATCATCTGGAAAAAAGTGGAAGATGAGCGCAGAACAAATCGTCATATAAGAGGGCCTGAGAGACTCAAACATGTGGTGGGTCGCCAAGATTAAAAAAAACAAAGAGCAAGAAGGACGATGAAGGGATTCGAGTCAAGGACGCGCACACCGTAGAGAGAGTTTTAAGGAAGAAGAAGACAACTTCAAACTGCAGAGGCGGAATCGCCAGCGAGAGTTGACTTTTTTACTTTCGAGGTCAACTTTTTGAGGTTTGATCCTTTGAAAGCCAATGCGATTCCTTAATATTCTTGAAGGAATTTTCTTATATTCTAAATTTCTTCACTTGTTTTATAGAATTATCTTGTTCTCTGCAGATTTTTGCGTGTGCCCAGAGACACATCTCATCTCATGATTATAGGAGGATCTCAGCCAAGTTGCAGTTGAATTTCAGAGGTAAATACACCCTACAATTTCTTGGATTAATACCAGAAAAAATTGTAAACCATGCTTACTATAACACCGACTTTTTCTTATTTTACTAATAATCCTAAATTATACCAATTGTAAAACCAATACTATCTTTTTGTCACATTTGTACAAATTTGAGGTTTTTGTGATAAAAGAAGAAAGAGTTTAAAGTATTGTATCGTCGTAGGCAAAGCGTATGATTTCTTTGTAGTGGATAGAGAGTATTTTGTCGCATTGGTTCAAGTTTGGATATTGTTGTTATATAAAAAAAAAAGTTTGCCATATTGGTGTTGGAATGAGTATAGTTTTGGATTTTTGGTGATATATTTCCTTTTTTTCTAAATATATTTTAGTACTTTTCTCATAAATGGTTAAGAAAATCAAAATGTTCCACATGCGACGGATCCTATTGGACATATTCTTATATAATCTTTCACGCACAAGGTAATTAATTTTATCTATTTCTTTCCCTATCAACCTCTTCTTTAGTTTTCTAAGGCAATCAAGCTACACTGAAAATAGTTGATATTTGGGTGAAAATGTCGAACTTGATACTAATTTTGGAGTAATTGAGATCGTTCCACAAAAAGGGTAAAGAGTGAAATCATTCAGCAAAAATCACATTGGCAATGCGAGCACTGTAATTTTGAGTACATAGCACAATAGTAATTTCACAAGTAAGAAACTCTCTTTCTCAGAAAAAATTTTGAATTTTTCGAATATAATGTAGTTTAGGTTTATGCTCCATTTCCTACTTTACGCTAGCTGTTAATTACAATCAGTCGCATTGTTTTACAATTTAGAAATACCATATCGAACCAAACGGCGTGAAAAGCAATCGCGCATGAACTATGCATGTGCGAGATCTAAGGATTATATAACATTCACATCGGGCCAAAAGCAAACTATCAGTTCATTGCTGAGCTCACCGTCTTTTGACTAAAAACCGATTCCCAGTTCTCTCTGCATCCCAAAGACAATTAGAAGGGATCAAGCTTAAGAGTTCACGTTCAGAGGAAGCTCCGGATGTTTTCGTGGGTCCAAGTCTGAGAATACTCGGTCCCAAAGCCATATATTCTTTGATAAGTCTGTCATTCCCTTTGGCCAACATATATACTGTTGTTGAAAGGAATAGCGAACGAGGTAATCCACACGAATCAAAACGTGATTCGGTGAAAGTGCATCGGCCAGAGCAAATGATACGGAGTGACTAAGTATAGAGCAGCCGTAGTAAACTGCTGCTGCTAACAGACCCCAAGTACTTGCAGGTTGAATATGGTAAACTTGGCAGTCTAAGAGCATCCCAGCAACAAGAATGATTTTCAGACTTGAGGACCATGAGAGCACACTAAGGGTTCTAATAGTTCGTGAAAATGTCGACCAAGCTAAGTAATGAGTTCATTTATACAGGTAAGATGTAGAAATATCCAGAAGTAACTGCTAAGTTTATAGAAATAGGGAAGCGAACACGATTCTATGCACTTGACAAATAGAATCTTACGGTTTTCCACGATGGTTGAGTTCTTCGGCACTAGCCTAGCCTCAAAGGTAACAACTGAGACATCAAAGAGTAGAGACACTCCTGGATAAAAATGTAAATGCTGCTATATTACAAAGCCTAGCTTATGCAGGTATAGAATGCAATAGACACCGCTCTCTGCCATGAAACCATCGTACTAATTTTCCAGGTGACTGGAAAATACAAACCTGGAAATTATGTCCCGGACCCAGTTATGACATCAAGCAATCCACAGCAATTCATCCATGAAGTCCTTCGCGCCACTCTCGGAGTCATCACTACCTCATGCTGCAGAGCAATAGCTCAGTAAGTAATTAAGCAGATTCCATTTCTGATGCATAAATTCAAAATAATCATAAATTCGGAGGCTACAATTGATCAAAAACAAGTGAAATACCAACTGCTCTGCCGAATTTGCCACGGGCAAACTCTCACTCTCTCCATTGTACAATTCCTTCTCCGACTCGGGCCTCTCGATGCAGATATCTGCGTTCTCCAACTCTTCCTCGGTTTCCTCTTTCTTGACAACCTTAACTATAAGAATTCTTTTAGACTTTAACTCAGTTCCTTGGCCATCGGTTTCATCACCAACAGCTTCCTCAACATCCCTCTCATCGATCTGTAAAACATCTCCAGCTTCCACTTCCTCAACAGTTTGAACAACTGCATTTCACCCTAGAGGCTTGTTCATAGATGTGAACAGAGGAGATGGCGATTCTCCACAATTTAAGTCCTCATGGCCCTCATTCAATGAGGGAGGGTGGTCCTCAGATGTTGGGGAGTTAATCTGGAAACCGCCGTCGCTATTTTTCTTGTTTTCACTTATCAGATCACCATTTTCTAATCCCAAAAGAACCCAGAGAAAAGGAAATGAATCAGTAAAAGAAATCACCGAATATCTAACCCCCAAACCAAAACAAAAAAAATATACTGATCCATACAGGTATAAAAGGTTGCGAGTTAAATTAAGATTGGAAATTTTTGAAAGATAAGCCATCAGATTAACCACACACAGCCAAATGAACAAACATCTAGCAAACCAAATGACATTGACAAGTATTCACCAAACAAAATTGACAGAAAAGATAAGGTTTATGAAACTTTCCATAAACCTCCATTTATTTTCATGGTCATGTGGTGCAATATTCAAAGTGCGACAACGTACAGAATCACTACAAACCCACATTCACCAGTAACAAACATAAGGAATCATAAACCTTCAGTAAGCTTTAGTTGTCAATTGTTGTATGTCACAATTTCATAGTAAAGCTATGTAGATACAAAACCAGCAACAAAAGCAAGTTCAGAAATTGACCTAATGCATGCCTCAGGAATGCAACGACAGTATTGAGCCACAGCCTCCAAATTTATCGTTTGCACAGCCATATATACCTCCTTTATACCTAAAAATGGGTAAGAGTCATCTAATCATATGAATAAACAAATTCTAGTAAAGTTTTGTTTTGTTTCAATATGATCAACAGATGTACCAATGATCGATAATGATGCTGCAAACATTATGCATGGTTCATGTCACATACAGTGAGCATACTGAAAAACTTCTGCAGCTGAAAATCCAGTCCTCTTCCACTGTTCAAGAAGAACATCAAGAGCTTCCATCTCTGCATGTCTTCTTGCCTATGAAAGCGCAAGGAGAAAAACAGAGCAAGAATGTCAAATTAAGGAGCATTGTCAGAGAGACAGTTGCTCTTAATGTAGTTTCAACATAAATTTAGGAAATGCATTTAATGAGAAATGTTTTCTCCTTCAAGTTAACTGATTGAGAATACACGTAAGATTGACTCGGGCATACTAAATGAATTCAACAAGATACTCACTTGAAGTGGCTGAGAATCTCACTTGTAAAAAGAGGCTTCTTATTAGATTAGCCACCTCCAACTTTTCTAACAGTATTTTCATATATATATATATATATATATATATATATATATCCCTGTAGCAAGGTGTCTTTATCTCTTTATTATGCTCCATGAGATACTAAACAGGCCACATATTTCATATCAACTATTTTTCACCACATATCTATTAATGTGACAGCAATAGAATATTAGATAAGAGATGTCTACCAGAAACCCAGCTTAAAGTATTTGTGTAAATGTGGTCATTGTAAGAAGAAATGTGGCCAAGGAGCAGGTTCTTAGATCTTAAAAGGCAATACAATGCTCACAATGCATTTTCATACCAAAAAAGCATATCAAAAGTCTAGCTACCATACGACCTAAGAAAATATCATCAGGAACTTTCCCCTAAGCAGATAAAGAACGTAATATGGTTCCAGACAAAGCACAGTGGCAAATGAAAACGTAAAATAATGTCTATAATAATGCAAGATTATTGTTATTGCTAGCGGTAGACATATTTTATGAACGAATGATGGGAACCAAACCCTTTACAGCCTAATAATGTATGGAAAATTCCACTTATTAACTGATTTGTTCAGATATATCATTTTATCATCTAGTAAAGAAACAATTGAGGGAGAAACATGAAATGATCAATGATAAACTACGAGGAATAACAAAGTGCTGTTGGCCAAAATTTATAGAAGGGGGAGGAGAACCAATGATACACACACATTTCGTGTCACATTAGTCTGGTTTCTTCCTGCCGCAATAATGTTCCCATCCTTAACAATCACACAGCTAGTCAGTCAAAGTACAATATAAACAAAGTACAATCTGTGATCCTTCACTAATTAAAATTGAAATACTAATCACCTGAATTAGAAAATAAATTATCATATAGAAATGCACCTTGTTACCCAACTGGAACTTCAAGGCAGTCCAGAGCAAGCTTTGCCTTATATAAGAAAAGCAAATAGCTCTTTTTACTTCTTAGGAGAAAAAAATATGAGGACAAGAGTCAGAAATTCTCTCAAGTAGGCATGCATGCATGCAGGCAGGCAATTCAAGATGAAATCTGCATCAAGTTGCTACCAGTAGAAATATTTCAACATCAATAAGCAGCTACAGATGGAATGAATGCATGTCTCATAGCTATATGATCAAGATCTTGCGGGTCTTGTATAATATACCGGTCATTAACTTCAAGCAATGATTATCACCACATACTCATCTCGTGAGTCAGATGCAGATCCCATGTAACTTTTAAGCTGATTTGGCTCTAACAACACTAAAGCAAGAACAGCAACTAATTTGAGAAACTACATGTTTCTCATTCCAGTGTGTCCTACCATTGGTACCCCAGAAGCTTATCTTTCATTGATCAGGTTTCCCTTAAACATTCTTAGAAGTTTCCAGGAGTTATTAGCCCCTAGGTCATTTTCCTTCATAGACGCTATGGCACATAATTTTAAAAAGAGAACTCTAAACTGTTGCGAAGGCCTTAAAAATTAGAACTAACAATCAGCTTCTTGTGTTGTTCTCTCTATTGTACTGAATAACTTATGTAAACTCCTTGTTTCTCGCGATTAATTCATTTCCATATCTACAGTCCACAGGGCAAAAGAAAATAACTGCCTAACCAGTTATCCATGGGCACAACCAATGTTCATACTACTCTCACACTCCAAGTAAATTTAGTTTTCAATTCTCCCTAGTTGCCAAAGTCAACAAGTGGTAAAAGGACTCAGCTGTCAAGCAACCTTTCCAGGTGGCTTGCCATCTCACTGCAACTTCTTCATTCCTCTATGGTTTTGCCTCTTCAAGTGCCCCATAAAACATAGAGACAGAGCCCTATCCCAGCGATCAAAGTTTCTCAGATTTCAATTCTCCTGGCAAACCTATCACCCGCTGCACATCCGTATGATAAGTACATACTACACATCCACATTTCCTAGACACCTCAAAAGCACCCAAATCCATCCCTCCCTCCCAACCTACAGCACCCGGATTGGCTCAGTTTTTTCCCTGAAAAGGGGACCGAACCAACCCATGTACACCCTACTTCCCGTTATTTCACTCTCCCTTACTTGTTTTTTCCTTTGAACCTAGACTTCACCTACTTCTTTCAATGAATCGCCACCTGCGAAAACAAAGAAAGAAAAGCTGTACCTTCCAGAGATTATCGCTGATTTTGCAGCCGGTAACGTCAGGCAACCTATGAATTCACTACCAAGCGTCCACAGACAAAACTTACGAAGAAACACTGATTCAACGTCTCTCCAACAAAATTCAACAACACATCCTTCAAGTTCCCGCGCAATTGCAGCACCAAACGAATCGAATTCAAAATCCCGCTCAAGCTTTACATCAACTCACATAAAATTCGGATGTGCCAGGCGTTACCTGATCTATAGCAAGCTGCACGGAGCCCAGAACGAACCTCGGGGAGAGAATCGTTCACCCGACGCCTCGTCACCAAATTTCCATGGTTTAAGGTCGCCTCCGCTCGCCGGTCTCCGTCAGCCGTCGGTTCGCCAGGGACTCTGTTTACGGGAGACGGACTCTGTTTTTTTTTTTAATAATACTTTCGACTGGCAAAAGTATGCTACAGAGATTATTCCAAATCAATCTATTTAGTTTGTTAAGTACATGTACCTTCTTAATTAACCTTTTTTTTTTTGCATCGTTTAGGTCTTTAGATTCTACTTTCGAGCACGTTTACGTATCCATAAAGCGATAAAAAAAAAAAGACATGAATCCCACGTACATTCAAACAGTCAGATATCACGTGTCTTTCACTTTATAATATGCCAAAGTATATATAGATACTGCTACGTTTTGTAAAAGAGTGTTACAACTTCAAATTTGATATGATCCATTGACAAATACATGAAAATTAAGAAATAATATATAGAAAAAGAGAGCTTATTTCACGTTAGTGTAATAATTTGACAGTAGTAATGAAATTTTTTTCGATATAAAAGGTTTTCCGTTTCAATTGTAATAGTTATTTTCTTTTACGGCCAGCCAAAAGTATGCATAGGGTTTCAAACATCTATAAATTAAACAACATACATTTTGTTTTCTTTCAAGTTAAGTTTTATTTCTTTCGACATAATATATATTCAGTTTTACCAACACAATACTAAAACGAATTGTAAGCGAGCCTAGCATCATGCGCGTCTATGACATTGACATAGAAAAGTTACGAAGCAGGTCGAAGGAGATGCTAAATAGAATACAATATCTTGAGCTCTCAATTCATGGAAAGTACGTCGGACTTAATATACGAGCACGTATGAAATGAAATAAACGCCAATCAAATTGTTTATAGCTATTGACACAACATGCATGACCGATTTCTCGTTTAGGTCTCTTTCGAAAACAAATATCACATCAAAAAGTAATTGTCATATCCAACCATTTTCACTATATTCTCTATGTACTACTTAGGCATTAGCCACTAACCCGGTACCCCTTTAAAAATAATTTGGTTCTATATATATATATATATATATATATATATATATATATATATATATATATATATATTTCTACAACAGTAAAAAATTATAAAGTGTTTTGTCTTCATTGTATTAGGTAATTTTAAAATAAGTATAATTAATTTTTTATTAATAAAAGCACAAAGAATAAAAAAACGCAAACAATTGCCAGAATCGCGCGCATCAGCTCACACTGTTTAATTATTTATCTATTTATTTGTTGGTGAGGACGCGCTTTATGAAGTCCACCAACCGTTTGATGGAGACGTTGACGCTGCTTTAATCGTTGACGTTGACCTCCTGTTTGTACACGCCGAAGAGGTCACTGTCCCCCACCAATTTCACTGCATTTGCGCTGGAAGTCTGATTTCACTGCTTTAATTTCAAATCATAAAAATTAAGGAAAATTTCAAATAAGAACATAAACTGTCCTCATTTTCTTAAATAAAGGTCTGAAATAAACTTTGTATCAAATAAAAATCTGAAGTGGCATGTCGATCTCAAATAAGGACCTGTGAAGTGACCATGAGAGTTTCAAATAAGGACCTAGTCTCGCGGTCACCGGCCGGCGAAATATTCCGACTGACGAGGTCAAGGGCATTTTCGTCCAAATTCTTTAAATTTTTATTTAATTTAATTTTTTTTATTTTTTCCTTTTTTTGCATTTTCTTTTTTTTTTCTAGTTTCCCCTGTTGGCCTGTCGGTGACAGGCCGACTGCTCACTGGTGAAGCCTGGCAAGGCGAGATAAGGGTCACCTTCGCCAGATCTGGGTGAGGGGGCCTCACCCAGGCAAGGCCATCCCTCACTGACAGCTGGCGAGGCGATCCTCGCCCAGATCTATCAAGGGCCAGCCTCGCCCATGGCTGGCGAGGGCCAACCCCACCCAGGGGGAGGGCGCCTCGCCTAGGCAAGGCCGTTCCTCACCTGTTGCCGACGAGGGCGACCCTCGCCCAGCCCTCGCCGGGCTTCGCCAGTGGCCAGCCACCAAGGAAGAAGGGAAATCTATAAAAAAGGAAAAGAATTCAAAAAAGTAAAAAGACAAAAATGCCCTCACCACAAAAAAGTCAGGCCCTTCTTTGAAATAAATATAGCCACTTCAGGTCCTTATTTGATACAAAATTTACTTTAGGCCCGACTAACATATGACACAAAATCCACTTCATGCCCTTATTGAGAAAATGATGGCACTTCATTCCCTTATTTGGAATTTTCTCTAAAAATTAACAAAAGTTATGTGGAAAGGGTTTTAACTTCATACTAAAAGTGAGTTTGATAACCATTCTATTTTCGAAAATAATTTCTACTCAGAAATGACTTTTTTTATTCCATTCTCGGAAACAATTTATAACTATTTGAAGACGTTTGGTAACTGCCCAAAATTTATATTCATAAAATAAAAAAAGAACAGAAATGCTTTTGATAACTATACAAAATTTCTTTTTATTAATAATATTTTAAATATTTTAATATTTCTTTCCCCTTTTTTTTCTTTTTTTCTTCTTCCCTTCCCTTCCCTTGGCCCATGGCCAAGTCGCAGGCGCCAGCGACCGGCCACAAGCTAGGAACAGCAAGGGCTGGACCCTCGCCACCGCCCTCACTCGAGCCGCAACCCACCCTTACCAAATCCTCAGCCAAGCCACTAACAGCCCTCACTAGCCCTGGCCTATGCCCGGCCACAGGCTAAGAAGAAGACCAGCCAAGAAAAAGAATGAAAAAAAAATTCTTTTCCTTTTGTGATTGTTATTCCCAAAATCAAGAATAAGCTTTTTTTTTATTATTAATTATGTTCCAATACTAATTCTTGGAACAAATTTGTGCCCGGAAATACAAAATTTACCAAATGGATTTCTATATTTTTTTTTGTTTCGAGAAACAAAACAATAAAATCGAGTATTATTTGGCCGATTACCTAACATCCCCTAAAAGTTCTCAAAAACCCAACAATGGCATAGCAATGGCTGTTCCCAATGACTGGAAATGACCCCTGGCTCAAAACAAGTTTTGACTTCTGAATTGGGGATTTAGCAGCAGCTGCTTAATAACATCCTCATTGGACTGCTGCTCAACACAAATCTCAGGTTAACTAGAGAAAGCTTTTTCACATCAGCTTGCTTCCTTCAGTGTCCCCCTCTCCTCAACATGATCCCCACCACCAGCTGAACAAGAAATTTGTCCACTTAATCTGAACCGGGGTGACAGCTTCAGACCCTCCTCACCTGCGTCAATTGGCTTTCCTCAGCATCTCCTTCGACTGCTCCCGGTTCACGTACTCAACATCTGGCAACCTCATCGGGGTTTGGATTAACCTTCACGTCTCGGTCGATGAACAGCCTGCCAGTAATCAACTGCGAAATTACATAAACATCAGCGACTCTTGCATACCATCCATGACCATGAGTAAGAAACTTGAAGCAAATCAGAGCTCAGCTCACTGGTGGCGTCGTATGGAAGATGAGGAGTGGTGGTGCTGCTGAAGGTGGCGTCGGATGGGGGGTTCGAAGTTTAGCTACTGCGGAGGAAAGGAAGGAAGGAGCTTTACGAGGGGGAAAAATCAAAGAAAATGAAGAAAGAGAAGAAAGATTTACAGAATTCTATTTGGGAATAAGGCTAACTAACCAGTGTTTTTTTTTTGGGTCAGATCTAACCACTGTTAATTAAAAGGGATTTGAGCAAAAAAGAAAAAGGTAAATTGTTTACTATAAGCAAGCGATCGACTAAGATATACTACACTTCTATAATACGAAAATTAGAATCAATTCTCATAGGCTCCTTTATTTGGCGAAAAATAATTTTCAAGAAATCGTTTCTAAATAAACGACATAATGAAATAGCTATATGATCAGGGCTTCTGATAATTTTTTTTATGAATCATATAATTGAGTAACAGGAGAACAACTGAAATCGCTCGGTGATTTCATACTCGAGTATAATATGCACGAATGGGGCTTGGATTGAGGGATGAGTCTACGTGAAACTAAGTGTGAATAAAAGTAGACGCACTGGAATTGAAATTAGATCTAAAGGGAAATAACTTTTGAAACGAAAATACACGGAAAAGAAACTCTGCAAGGACCAAAGGTGGGAGCAAAGAAAAAGTAAAAAAGTGAAAAAGAAAAAGTGAAAAACAAAGATAGATAAAAATTCACGGAGAGAATATTCTTAGGTTCTCTTGTCTCTCTCTGAGGAAGTAATGTTAGGAACTTTACAAAAGCAGATAAAGACCATAATATGGTTCCAGACAGAGCATGATGGTAAATGAAAAACGCAGCACATTGTGCATAATAAAGCAAGAATATCCCTATTGTTAGCCTTGGTCATATTTCATGAAAGAATAATGGGAACAAAACCCTTTAGAGCCTAATAATGCATGGAAAATTCCACTATTAACAGATTTGTTCAAATATATTATTGTACAACTGTTAAAGAAATAATTAAGGGAGAAACATAAAATGATCAACAATAATCTACAAGTGGATAGTTCGAGAATATCAATTTAGAACACTAACAACGTACGGTCGACCAAAATTTAAAGAAGGAGGTGGAGATGCAATGACAAACATACATTTCGTGGCTCATTAGTCTGGTTTCTTGCTACCGCAATAACGCTCCCCTCCTCAACAATCACATAGCTGTTCAATCAAAGTACATTATAAATAAATAAAGTACACTGCAAAACCATTTACTAATTTAGACTAAAATACTAATAATCTTAATTGGAAAATAAGGGAACATATATGAAATGCACCTAGTTATTGAAAATCAGTTTCTTACCCAACTAGAACTTCAAGGCTGTCCAAAGCAAGCTTTGCCTTGTATAAGAAAAGCAAATAGGTCTCGTTACTGGTTAGGAGAAGAATACATGAGGATAGGAGTCAGAAATTCTCTCATGAATGCACGAATGCATACAGGCAATTCAAGAGGAAATCAGCATCAAGTTGCTACCAGTAGAAATATTCAGCATATCTCATAGCTATGGATGGAATGAATGCATGTCTCATAGCTATGTGATCAAGATCTTGTAGGTCATGTGTAATATACTGGTCAGAAATTCCAAGCAATGATTATTACCACATTCTCATATTGTAATTCAGATGCGAATCCCACTGTAACAGCCCGAATTTCGATGTAATTTCCGGGATCAATAAAACTGATATTAATTCGCATTTCATTTTAGTAAGTCTCGCCCAGAGCTGATCACTCTCGGGATACTAACCAATGGGGTATGGCTAACTAGAAAAGGGTATGTAGACCGGGGCCCCTATCGTGAAACGGACACCGATCACGAGAGACGCTGAGGGAATATTTTGGGTCAACGTGGGCTGATCGTAGGAAAGGGTAATGGATTGGGTTTGGTCAAGGCCAACGATGTATAATAGGGACGCAGGTGATTCCGCAAGACCGAAAGTACACATGGCCAACCAGTCCTGAACCGGAACCGAACGATCGTGACCTTTGGAACTAGTAATAATTTCTCATTCTCTCAATGATCGAGACCATTACGACACGGGTAGCCCTAGGTCGATACGCGTAACTTCTAAAATGTACTTTAGTGAGAGAGACCACTAAACCGAAAGTTTAGCGAGTTTTATTCACGAAATTGGGCCCGGATTTCGATGTCGATTTTCAAAAGCTTAAGAGACCATTTTTGGAAATCTGACCTCATATTATGCTAGCCACGCACATTTGGGGCTAATCTAGCCAAAGATTGAAATTTCGACGAAAATTGGGGAAAATTACAATTTTGCCCCTATGGGTGTCGGTATTTAATTCTGAGGCCGTTTGAGGTTATTTTTCGAGGCCGACGCCATTTTTGGGTGGCCACGCATACCGGGAGTCATTTCGGACAAAAAGTGAAATTTCGACAAAAATTGGAAAAATAATATTATTTTATTCCCAGAACTTCGCAGTCGATTTTCGAGGGCTTAAAAAGTGAATTTTTCGATTCCGACGCCATATTAGGTTGGCCACGCATATATGGAACGCGTATGTGCGAAAATTGAAATTTCGCCCCGGGATCGAAAAATTACGAAAATGCCCCTAGGCTATTTTTGATTAATTCCGAAATTTAGATTTTATTTTGGGATTAACCAAGGTTAGTTAAGGCTAAACCAAGTCTGGTCAACCATGGTTAAGGGAAAATGACCATTCTACCCTTGCTTATTTGGATTAGATCAAATTTGGGCCATTAGATTAGGGGTAAAATTGTCCAATAGCCCTAAATATTGACACTTGGACTCCACTAATCAGCCTTTGACCCTTTTGACCGGATACATATCTCTCTCTCTCACGTGCAGAAGCATTCAGCCATTTTTACCCAGAATTTTCTCTGTTTCTTTGCTGTTTTCTGGTTCTGCAACCTCCGTTTCTGCAATTTCGCATCTTTTTCATGTTTAAGATATAGTCTGGGCGGGCTTGATCCTCGTGAAACCGACACCACCGGCAACGTTCCACATACGTATAGCCACTTGGCGAACCGGTTTGATCAAAGCGGAGACCAAAACCAGCATTTCTCTCTTTTTTTACCTGCTGGGTCATGGCTTGATGGCCAAGACTTGGCCGGGCACTCCGTCGCCGCCGTCACCACCGGACGTCCGGCATCTCCGGCCCGCGCCCGTCCAGCCCGGTCCGTGCGGCCCGTACGGATTTCTTTATTCCGCGTCATGCGGATTCTTTGTTCATACCCGTCGAACCGTCTCACCGATGTCGCCCGGCCATCGTTTTCCGGTCTGTCCGTACAGTCCGTACGGAAGTACTTTTCACCGATGCTTGTTCGGGGAGTGCTTGTTAGCCTTGGTCATTGCAGTTCTTGTTCCGCCGTCCGTCGTCCGCCCGAAATTCCTTCGCCGATTACCCCATTCACCGATTGATCGCCGCCATTCCCGCCGCCGATTTCAGATTAGGTGAGTAAAATTCCTAAACTTGGATTAGGACTAATAGTGCATATTTTTGGACTGGTTTAGGTATTATCAGTATATTGTGGACTGGCTTAGATAATAGCCGTGTGTATTTTAAACTGAGTTGAGAATTGACTGGTAGAAATTATTGTCGGGAAAATTGTAGTAAATCATTGAGAAATTATTGGGAAGAGAAATTGAATTAATTGATCAATTTAGGAGCTCGTTGGTGAAATTGCGGGTATGCCCGGGTCGACTGATTGTATGTCAATTGTGCCTAATTGTAGTTGATTTCGTGCTGTTATGTTGTATGTGGTGTGGCTATTTTTATGGAGTGCGACTGGCCATTGTTTGGTTTACAATGAATTACTGATTTGTGAAACGCACGTTAGGCCATATGGTATTAATTGGGCCAATTAAGCACGTGTTCTGACAATGGGTATCTGAATTTCATTAGTGCTCATAGTGCATTACATTGCATAACATGGACACGCATTATGTATGTCTAGAGTGTGGCATGTTGTGAAATTGCGCGAGAATGCGTGTCTGCCATGAGTGCGTGATCACCTAAATTACCACGCCGCCATCTGGCCGGGTTCGCATAATAATGAGTTGTGTGATCACCCATGGACCTACGGGTCGTGACCTTCGGGTCGATACCGTTCTCATGCACTTTGAAGCAGGACGATGCCCGGTACGTCCGGAAGGCGACCATCCTCATGCACTTTGGAGCAGGCTCTGGTTTGCAAGGAGAACAGTGTTGCGCCTCATGCACTTTGAAGCTGGCTAGAGACACTGGGCCAGATCGGTTGCTGCGCCTCATGCACTTTGAAGCAGGCTAGACGCACCGGGCCGTGAAAAATTGAGGACTCGAGTCATAATAATAATAAATTGGGCAGTTTGCCAGTGTGCCAGTGTGGGCCAATGGGCCGGGAATTGCACGTGTCAAGTCCATGACATTTGCATACATGAACATATATAGAATGGCATGCGAGAATGTGAGAATCGGTGCATAGGCATGTGATTGGCATATATGTGATTATGAGTGTCACGTATGTACTGTGATTATTATATATTGATCTGTCTAACCTGCAGGGTCTAAGAATGATTTGTTATTGTTGATTTGTGATTTAAATATCTATTTTCCGGTCAGGGAGATTGCATGTTAGCCTAGCCTAGCCTAGGTTTAGGGGTTGAACTCATTGAGATTCGTCTCATGGTTGTGTAAACCAAAACATTTTCAGACCCCCAGCAGTAGGATGCCGAGATCACCACCTTTTTTTGGAATATCGCATTTTATCCCGCGGTCGTCGAGCATGCACCCCGGTGGAGACGGAGCATAACGGAGAAGTGGCTGTTTGGTTATTCCCAGCTATTGGTGTTTCCTTTTTGGTTGGAGTGAACACTGTAAAAAGAATTTTAAAATAGTAATATAAGTATGTACATATTTTCTGCGTTGATTGTTGTTTGGCTATCCTTGGCTCATATGGTAGTTGTCTGGGTTTGTTTATTTAATGCTTCCGCTTGTGCTTGATCTCTGTTTTGGGCGTGGGTCGGCGACGCTTCCTAGGAGCGTTGCACCAAAATCGACCGTGACGGGATATTGCGTTCCAGTGGGGTACGGGGTGTGACACCCACCTAGTTGTTGAACTGATATGGCTCTAACAACAATAAAGAAAAATAGCAACTAATTTGAGAAACTGCACGTTGCTAACTCCGGTGAGTCTCATCATTGGTACCTCAAAAGCTTATCTTTCATTAATTAGGTTTCACTCAAATATTCAAGAAGCTTTCAGGAGCTTTAGCTTTTAGGTCAATTTCCTCCATAAACGCTATGACACATAAGCATAAAAGGAGAACACTAAACTGTTGCAAAGGCCTCAGAAATCAGAACTGACAATCAACTATTCGTGCTTTTGTCTCTATCCTACTGAATAACTTATGTAAACTCCATGTTTCTTGTGATTTTTTTCTTTTCATACTCACAGTCCACAGGGAGAAAGAAAATAACCACCTAATCAGTTATCCATGGGCACAACTCATGCTCCAAGTAAATTTGGTTTTTAATTCTCCGTAGATGCCAAAGTCAACAATTGGTAGAAGGAGTCGGACTGTCCAGCAACCTTTCCTAGTGGCTTGCTATCTCACTGCATCTTCTTCATTCCTGAATGGTTTTGCCTCTTCAAGTGCAGCACAAAACATAAAGACACAGCCCTATCCCAGCGACCGAAGTTTCTCACAATTAATAGTCCTGGAAGACCTTCCACCCGCTGCACATCTGTATGAATTGTACATACTACATATCCGCATTCCCTAGACACCTCAAAAGCAACCCCCCCTTAACACCACTGTGGCTGGTTGTCCGTTGCAATGCCTGGTTTCGCGTAAGGGAGTCCCAACCTATAGCCCCCAGATTGGACTCAGTTTTCGCTTGAAAAGCAAACTAAACCAAACCATGCACAAGCTACTTCCCATTGTTTCACTCTCCCTCGCTTGTTTTTTCCATTGAACCTAGACTTCACCTACTTCTTTGAAAAAATTGCCCACTAACCAAAAGAAAGAAAGAAAACGGTATACCTTCTAGGGATCGTTGCTGATTTCGCAGTGTGTAACGTCGATTCCCAGTGAATTCACCACCAAGCATCCACAGACTAAACTTACGAAGAAGCGCCTTATCCAACGTCTCTCGAACAAATTCACGGGCACATTCTTCAAGCTCCGGCGCAATTGCAGCGCCGTACAAATCGAATTCAAATCGATCTGATCTACAACGATCTGCATGAAGCCCAGAACCTCAGGAGAGGATCGCTCGCCCCGAGCCGCTTCACCAGTTTCCATGGCTTAGTCCGTCACCTCCTGCTCGCTGGTCTCCGTCGCCGTCGATTCGCCCGGGACTTTGTCTGTTTCGGGAAGACCAACTCCTTATGCTCGTTGCTTACGTCCGCAGGCGGGGATCTTCCGTTTCGTCAGAGCTCGGTGGTGGTGTCGGATGGAAGATTAGGAGGAGTCGTGATGCTGAAAGTGGCGTCGGCGGAGAGAGAAAATCTGAAAAAGAAAAAAAAAAACAGAGAAGAAGAGTTAAAAAGAGAGAAGAAAACGAGAAGAACAAGTAAGAAAAGGAAAAATCAGGGAGCTCGCTAACCTACGAATTGCTTCCTTCGCAAGTCTCTCGATCGTTCTCTTCTCCATCGGTCGAAATGGAGGAAGTCGACGTGGTCTTGATTCGCTTGCCTTGAGCGGGAATAAGCCCATGCTTTCTCTTGGGTGCTATTTGTTCATCTCTCTCGGTTCTCCTTTGATGATCTTGCAGCTCTTCCCCTAGATCTGTTTCGGCCGATCCATGTGCATAAATAAACTCTCGACTTCTGAATGTATTGATTCGTGATCAATCTCGTAGAGTAAAGCTAGATCGATTGGCCGATCATCTTGGAGCACGATTTTTAGATCGTCCTCCAGTTTCTTGCAAAATATTCGGAATCCCCACTTTTTCATGCATTTGCCGGATACCGTAAGGCTAAATCGTACACGACTCCCATCAATTCGACCAAAATCGACTACTCCCCACAACTCTGGGGTGTGAGATAACGAAGTCGGATATGATCCGATTGCAATGGTTCGAAATGGAATGCAGAACTTTCCCGCTTTTTGCCATTAACATGGGCAACAAAATGATATGAGTTTTCACTTTTCTCCTCATAATTATTCTTATCGAGAGTAACACAAAGAGCTAATCCAAAACACTTGTCATACAAGTCTTTTGAAGCCATGAAAGATATGGAATCCTCTTTAATAGGGAGAACCCACTCCGGCATCTCTCCTTGAGGGAGAACAACAACGTATCTAAAAAGCTGAAACAAAGGTAGATCATTAGAAAGTGCCCAAGTTTGTCATTAGTACCCAAAAAAAAAATTCAATTTGAATTTAGTAAGTAATCCTAAAGAATTCCACTTGGAATTAGAGCTCAATAAACGAGTAGAGATACATTGATCCTTGCTTGCAGTACTGCAAACAATCTCATGTGATAGAAATCATTCCCATAAAAGTACGGTAGCCAACTCCAATACATGCATACACGTGTAGAATCACTTTATATTTGTTTGAATTTCTTAAGCCTCCAATCTTACATTTTCTGCTATTGCAATAAACGAGTACACACCTGATTCAGCATATAGTCCACATCGATATGTGTGCGTGTGTGCACGTGAGAGAGAGAATCTAACCTCATTATGTAAGGAACTATTAGCCATGGTCAACCCTCTCCGGACAAAATCATGAACTGAAGTTAAACCTCCACAATTTTGTAGAGATTCGCAATTTTCCATCCCAAGAATACTCAAAAACGGTGGAAGCTCAGGAATCTCCTGTAATTGATGGCAATTTTGAACTAGCAAATAGGACAAATGATGACGTTTATTGATGGATGTAGGAAGGCTAGTAATATTGTTTCCCGACAGCAGTAATGATGTCAAGAATGGAGAACATGAAAGATTCTCAAGAAAGTCTACTTCGGACAAATTACATCCTGAAAGGTTTAACTGATGTAAATTTGAAAGTTTGGTCTTCATGCAAGGATCAGCTGAATCCTCATACTTTGGAAACCCGATTAAATTTGTGCAAAAATCAAGAGCCAAGTCTTCAAGGTTTTGTAACTTGTAAATGCTAGATGGAAGACGCATCAAGTTCTTGCAATTACTTAAATACATACGCTCCAAAGAGACAAGATTTTCTATTGATGCAGAAAGTCCTTTGATAGCCGTTCTTTCTAAATGAAGCTCTTTTAGGGCTTTGAGTTTATGTGGAATATCAGGGAACCTTTCAAACTTTGTGCATTTTTCAACACTGAGAGTTTGAAGATTTTTTGACTTGAGCTCATTTGGAAACACACTGAGCTTAGAGCACCCACAGAAATCCAACACTTGTAGCTTTTCATGATATGCGATGGACTCGTGGGCTTCAACCAAGTTTTTGCAATTATGGAGATCCAATCCCTCGAGATTTGGAGTACACGAGAGGTCGGGCATGTGAACTAGCAACTCGCAGTCACTTAAATTAATGTACTTCAAATTTTGGAAGCCCTGCAAAAACAACGAAACCAACTTTGATAAACATCCCAAAAGGAAAAAAAAGGGGGCATTTGTATGATGATGTTGCTTCCTTACATTTAAAACGTGGAATTCCCGTTTGACAATAGGTTGCTAAATGAAGCATTTCCAGCATTGATCTTTCAAGAGATAATTATATTTTAGGTCATCAACTGTAATTATTGAGCAATTTCTTTATTTAATATAGAGGTGATCTGCTGTGTTGTCCACAAATAGGCCTATGTAAGTTGTTGTACATAAACGGGAGAGTCAAACTCGTAAAATGATGGTAATTTAATATCGGATGTCATTCACATTATCCATAGTTTTATAGTATCAATGATTAATAATATCATAATTTATTATAATTTAGGGTTAATACCACAAAAAATCCTAAACTGGTACACATGTGATAATTTTACCCCGAATTATTTTTTTGACCACGAAAAATACCAAACTGGTACACCTGTGACAAATTTACCCCGAATTATTTTTTTGACCATAAAAAACCCCAAACTGTTATACTTGTAACAATTTTACCCTAAACTATTTTTTTGATCACCAAAAACCCTACATTGGTACATCTGTGATAATTTTACCCCCAAATTAATTTTTTGACGACTAAAAACCCCAAACTGGTACATTTGTGACAAATTTACCCTATGTTAGTGTCCATTAAATTATATTAATATCACAAAAAATCACAAATTGATAAACTTGTGACAAATAGAGGGGTAAAACCCAAAACCGGTACACTTGTTAATTACCACGTGTTATTAAACTTCGCAATTTGACAGTAAAATTTAACGGAAACTAACGGAGGGTAAATTTATCATAGATGTACCAGTTTGGGATTTTTGGTGGGAAAAAAATTAGTTCGGGGGTAAAATTGTCACAGGTATACCAGTGTGTGGTTTTTTATGATAAAAAAATAGTTCGGGGTAAAATTGTCACAGTGTACCAGTTTGGGGTTTTTTGTAGTCAAAAAAATGGTTTCAAATAAATTTATCACAAGTGTATTAGTTTTAGGTTTTTCATGGTATTAACCCTAATTTATTTGTAGGGGCTTAGCTTGATTTTAAGGGTTATAAAATTGGCTACACAACACGTGGGGAAGATTGGGTTTGTCAGGGACAGGATGTGTCACAATTACATATCCTTGATTGTTATATAATCTATATTGACTTGGTGAATATCTTCATAATTACATATGCTTTGGCCATGACACTCTTCCTGTGGAAGGAGGCAAGGAGCTTCCGCAGATCAGGCAACCCGGAACCTACTATTCAGGGTTCCGAGTAAATTTCTTCACCTATTAATTGACTTTTCATTTGTTCTATTGTAAATTATATGTTGTATTGAGAAATGACTCGACCCTTTCAAACTTCACCAGTAATTACAAATCTCTCTCTCTCTCTCTCTCTCTCTCTCTCTCTCTCTCTCTCTATATATATATATATATATATATATATATATATATATATATATCGGAAAAGCTTGCATGAAGTGGTAAAACGTGGCAAGCGCACGACCAAGCTTTACCCAGCAATTTAATTTCCATCGTCACCTTAGCAAATCAGAGATAACTCTATCATTTTAGATTTTAGATATTATTTGAAAGAATTGAATATAGGTACACGATATAAAAAAATTTCACAATTAAAATTGTGTTAGACAATTATTAAAAGAATGAGAATTAATATCATTGAAAGTCCCAAATCAGTACGCACATTTACTTCAACTTAATTTTTTTTTTGGTAAGGAAACTTCAACTTAATTTTCGTTTCACAAAAATCCTAAATTGGTACCATTATGACACAGTTACCCAAAATTAATTTTTTTTAACAAAAAATTTCAAATTGGTACTCTTGATCCAAATTCACCCTCCATTAGTAGACGAAAATTAGTTTGAAATAAACATGTGCCCTGTATCATGCATGTGGCAATCACAAAATTTAAGTGAAGTGCCATGTGGTGAACATGTGAATGTAAGCCACATGACAAGACTATGCCACATGTCATGCCATGTGACAATTATAGAAGCATGGTGAAGTACCACGTGTCAGTGCGGATGCGGGCCACGTGACAAAACTATTCCATGTGGCAATAATAGAAACAAAGTGAAGTGCCACAGGGGGAGCATAGGAATAAAGACTCTGTTAGTTCTAACTTTAACTATATATAATTGATGAATGCGGGATATAAATACTATCACAATGTAATTACGTAAAAATTAACAAACTTTAAAATTCTTTGAAGTCATGCAAAGACAATGAAGCCAACTTTGATAAACATTCAGAAGAAGATAAAAATTTCATATACTCAATTCAAAATCTGGCCCTGACTTTCTATTAAGAAACTAGTGGTATGCCCCTACTAGATCACTTACATTAATTTAGTTGTGCACACATGGACGTTACACACATTTCTGGCAAAATTGCTGATAAATACTCTATTATGTCCACTTAGAAGTGCTGCTCCTTAAGAAATGATTTAAGCAATTAATAATGCCTTGTTTTACAGAATGGTGCATTCAAACTTTCGACTGTGCTAATTTTATTGATGTTGGACAAATCCCTGCCGTTTTTACTTCTATATACATGTCAACGAGAGGTTTAATCATACTTTTGTTTCCCTTTTGTTCGATCACTATATAATTTTTCTGTAAAATAAAAAGGTTTATATGTAAACGACCGACAACAAATTGCATTTTGAATTTCTTCACTAGGTAGATTTGATCTGATTTTGAAACATATCTACGTCGATAGTTAGAGATATTGGGTTTAGAAAGTATGTAAACTTTATCTATACTATTATATATGGCGAAGATGATCTCCTACTTTAAAAGATTTCAATCTTTTTTATATTCCTTCAATCAATTATCCTTAATTACTTATTTTACAGA